>UYWX01020747.1:0-14937 GCA_900622495.1 Hydatigera taeniaeformis | reverse complement strand
CCAAGCCGTCTTACTTCTAGCCCGAGGTAAGTGGTTCATATATGCAAATTTGATAAAAAAAAATTGTAGGAAATAAGTTCTGTGATTCTGTCTATTGTTAACAACTTCTTCTAAGTACTAGCGACCTTTGATACTATCACGGTCGTAAGTGTTTTTATAGTGGGCTGACGAAGTGAAATTCCACTTAATTTACTTAAAAAAAGATCCAACTTTATTCTTAAGAAGTAGGTAGTACTAGCTGAAGTGCACCTCACCGAAAATAATGCAACATAACAAAACGGCGCAAATTTGTTATGCACCTAAACTTGAGGACTTAAGCGTTGATCGCAGTGCTCCAGTTTTCATGATGGAATAAAATCCATGCCGTTTGGTGACCTAAAAACTGCATGAACGTAAGTAGATAAGGACATGTTGCCCAAAGCCAAAAGAGGCTCACAAACTCACCCCATATTCGTTAGTTTGCAGTTTCATGATATTGGACCGAAACTGCCAAAACACGAGGGGTACAGTCACAGCCTTCAGCACATACGCCGTCCATAATGGCACGAGAGGGGAAAGTAGAGCGGCGAAGTCGAGTTGAAGGAGGATACCGATAAGAAGGAAACCGATTATAGGGAGCGCGAATGCGGTGCAGGTCAGTCCACGTTTGGAGTAGCAACCGGCAGGCCAATGGATTTGAAAACGGCGACGGCGAATACGCCGATGACTGCGATGACATTTGTCGTCTGCCGCCTTCAAAGTGTCTGCGGCACCATTGTCCTTGATGTCATCCTTGATGTCCTCATCCGAATCCGCTTCGGAGGGAGGCAACAGACCTCGAGCGATAGCCATCTGCTTCACTCGATGGTTCATCCAGGAATGAGTCGACATCTACGGCAGCAAAAACCATACATTTGCAACTCACCCGTTTGCATCACCACAGTGATTTGGATGAATCGATGTATAAAACACAAGTTTAGATAACTGAATATGAAATGTACAGGAAAAAGCTAGATTGAGCTTCCCTAACAGCGCTATAAGTGAAAGGCCAATAAAGGGACCAGTTTATGTTTACTGCCTTCTTTATAGAGCCGTGCATGCATAAAGAAAAGAATAGAATGATGTTAATGAGACAGGATCTGACTGTTAAATAGGAAATGGCAGATTTCAAAGCAGGCCCTAGTAGCAAAGCTGAAAGTCCTATCATTTGTCCGATGAAAGCAAATGTGGTTGCGGAAACGAATTCGACTTGTAGCAACGAGTATGATTACATGATAGGCCTAATGAAGCGAAATCACAATTTTTATTTTCACGAAAGCGTAAATATGTGAAAAAAAAAGAAGTAAAATTCGAAGGTAAGCACAATTCCACCTCACTGCTACTATCACTGGCAACATATCCAGAACAGCATCGGTTGACAATTACCGACCAAATAAACGTTGGCCAACAAAGTAACGATGCGAAAGAACGACAGATGATTCAAAATAAAATCTTGTTTGATTGGAAGTGTAAAATTTGAAAGGTAGTTAATTCTTCCTTACATTCCATAAGACTTCATAGCTTTCATTTTTCGTCCATTCTCAGAAGAACTGCTTTTGAGAGCACTAGGCATGTCCCACGTTAGAATGGGATAATACATATATGCCGGAAGCGCCGAAAGAATAGATGCGGCTTTGGTGATGGCCTAACAACAAAGTGCCAAATGCTCAATTAATACTGCAAGATATGTACTGTACACCCAAGATAGAGTTGCGAAATTGCATTACACAGAGCAAACTTACCGTATTCAACAGTGAGAAATGTCAAACATCTAGGATAAGCTACCCACATTTCTGCATACACCTCTGCACTGACCTCTAAAAGTCCTCCCGCATATCCATTTGAGGTCTTAAATACCAAGTTATGACTAGCAAATAGTGAAAGTTAGTAACGTCGAGAACTCCAAAACTTGCGAAATTAAAAATGAGTCGACTAGAAGTGCCACACGTTTGCTAACTTAACCACAAACCCAAACGTTAAATTGCGAACAAGACAGACAAGGAAGGGCAATTACACACATCGCATCGCAAGCGGCATCACAAAGCACACTAAAAATAGCTGCTGAGAGAGCATGGAGACCAGGCAAAAGGTAGCTGACTTAAATAATCAACAAAATTCATCGCAGAGGGAGGCAGGACAATCAAGCAACTATCACGGAGAGCCAGATCCCGTTTTCAATGGCTTTGAAAAGCACAAATGAACTTGGAAGTCAGAGGAGGTGAAGAGATATATGACAAACCGACTCGCGCTTAAAAAAACATGACTGTAAGAAGCATAGCAATACAGCCAACCCTATTGTTTAGTTGCCCACCTCTTACACACATCAGTGAAAGTTTTAAAAGTAGGAGGATGAGTGTAAATCCTTCCCAACGGTTAAGGTGTGAAATGGTAAAATCAATCCCAAAACAATCGCCAAATCACGATTCGAGCAAAAGGTGGAGGATTTTCAGGCTGTTTGATCAAAGATAGGGGTTGCAGAACACTACTTCCAAGCCCAACAGCTAACCAATTCTAGTGCCTAGAGGAGCAGAGGCTGACAAGATCCTCTATCTCTGTCTAAGCCACCACTGACAAGCACGTGCCAACGCCTGAATTCACAAACACAGGCTAGAAGTGTGCTTGAGTTTTGGATGGTCAAGAACGGTCTTACCAGCAACAGAGAAAAAAGGGACCTTTTCACAATCACAAGCCTTGCCTCGAAAGGGGAAGAGAGGAAGCTGAACACTGATTTGTAGGGTAAAAATTCCATGTGTGGGTGACAAAAAATTCATAGTCAAATATTGAGGTATAGGCGAGCAAGAGTAAATTTGGACACAAGAATAAAGTCAGAGAACCGAATCAATCCTGCAAGATGCGTCACATTTTACCTGGGCTTTAAGTCACAACCAAATAATAGACATCCTGATTCAACGTAGTTGAAAAGGGCAAAGGAAACTCTTACAATAGAGTTGTTTAGCGGCCAAGGATAAAACCTGCAAAACGTCAGCTAATCTCATGAAAAGACCCTCAATTCAAAATGTGTGAACGACTTGAGAGCATAGGTTTCGTGAACTTGCAAGGACCAACTCATTTACATCAAAGGCGTATCAAGGTGTAGAGATGCTAACCTGATAGGGGTAAAGGCCCAGATTATTGGTCATCCGCCAATCCACCCCAGCCTCATCGAGCTGCAGCACGGCGGAGAGGTTGTTGCTGCGCACAGCAAGGTGAGCCGCAGTGTTGCCATGTACCTCGTCTACCAGTCGCATGTCTGCCCCCCAGCCAAGGAGAACCTGTAGAGGTTCCGTCGAACGACCGAAGAGGCAGCTAGTCATCAGTGGGGTGAGGCCTTTGCTACTTCGACTGCAACGGACAGATAAAGTCGCATACCTGACCAACAATCATTGACCAGCAAGTTATTGAATATTCAACTCTAAGTATCACTTGGAGAGTTTACTACTTTATTACTGAGATGCTAAGAGCCATGGATATAGATAGATTAGCTTAAGAATTTACGCATTCGACGAACTCTGTGGGCAGATTGTGATGATATCGGAGAAATTACTGGATTTTCATCAATTTGTGCATCGGATAAAAAACCCAATTACATTTCCATTAAAATTACGGCAGATGGGCTTCACTCATCGTACGGAAGAGATTTAGAAAACTTGCAAGAATTGCTAAAATCCAATGCCGGACACCTAAGTTCAGAACAGTTCCACAGAAAGCAAAAGGCTAAAACGATTCTGAGCAGGTGTGAAGAGGTGATTCTCTTAATGAAAACGTTCTAGACGGAGTTGCTAATTTACCTGAGAACTATATCGATTTGAAGAAAAGAAACGTTGATAACCACCATAGGGATTTTCCATATAAGTTACCAAGCATGCCTGACCATGCAGACTGACTTATGCGAGCCAGCCAACCAACCGCACCAACCGTACTCATTCCCTTTCAACCCCTTGCGCACTGTAGCCATTATCGCGCGTCGACAAAAAAACGAACATTTGAACACTCCAAGAATTCACAAACGCAAAGTACCATGCTTTAGAGGCACTTACGAAGCAGGAGATCAAGACTATATAAATTTGTGGGTGAAGAATCGTCAGTGTACAATTTTAGCGTTTAAACTGAAGATTACTCCTTGTATGCTCGCCATGACCAAACTGCAGATACCTACTTCAAACCGAAATAAAGGCATTCTTCAGCCCTCGCAGTTGGCACTTGCTCCTTGGAGAACTGTTCTCCAACCGCAGCCATGGCTACGCAGGTTTCTTTTAATCATTACTTTGGCTAGGTCCCCTTCTGATGCGAAAGGTATCAGACTTATACATCAGAACGTAGCTATCAACTTCGACTTGAAAGTGCGATAGTTTCTTTTGTACTAGAACATTCGAAAGGCGTAAAGACAAGTTACAACACATCTAGTGTTGATAATCGAAAATTTTACACGCTCTTACAAAATAAATCCGACAAAACACAGTTTTATAATTTAATAGTTCAAAAAAAGCCTATATAAAGAAAACTGATGCTCACTTTTGATTGTAGCTACCGAGGCCAGCTCCTCACTAGTTTTGAGAAGATTCAGAGATTATACATTCGACTTTTTGTGACAATTTAAAAACAACAAAAGAATAATTTTGCACAACCACGTCAGGTAACACCGACCAGTAAGTCACTAGGCCAAAAAATTAAGAAACAAGGGGTACACACGCTCTTCTATATTCTATGCAAGAAAGAAGTGTGATCAGATCCATCGCACACTCTTCTTACCATCTTCGCTCAGGAATGGTAGGGCTTAACGAGAACAAAACATTCCTAATTCCGCAGACATATCAACCTTCCTTCTTCCGTTGGGTGGCTACATTAAAAGCGATCTATTCATTAAATCTGAATGCATTCGGTTTTGCCTCTAAATACTAAGCCTTTAACATCACATCCAGATCGATACTTTAACAAGGAAGGTGGTTGCAGTAAAAAAATGTCAAAAATATCATGGCCTTATCGTATTTGGCTCGCGGTTGTTAACACAATAGTTTATAGGGGCTATGAATGGAATACAAAGCGGAAACATGTCCAGGCGCAGCATCAGCCCTTTGCAGTGCCCTCCGATACGTTATGTTCGCAACTCCCACTATCTGAAAGAGATGTACCTACTTGAAACAATCTATTCCATCGTTTAGTCGTGCAATTTAGTTTAGTATTGCGGGTGGGATAGAAGGGAGGTGCTACCTTATCCTCATCCTCAGCCTCTGTATTCACCCGACTTGGTTTTCCGAGAGACAGTCGACTCATTTTTATTCAAACTGCACAAAAAACTAAGGGGTAGAACAGCTACTTGGCAATCATGGCTTAGGCAGAGGTAAAGCTGTGCGAAATCGGACCTTGCGCTTCCAACGCTAATGTCATGAAGAGATGTGGTTTATAGCAGACTTGTATCTCGCTGGAAAATACCCTTAAATTGTGATGTAGGGTGTGTAAACGAACAAAAAGTAGTTAAGTTTGTGAAATTAAATAGCGTTACCAAAAGACTTCCCCAACTTAATTAGCTACATTATGGTTACAACATTTGACAGTTATCACTCACCAAGATGGTCACTTCTTCGCCGAAAATACAAGCTTCTCCTTTTCCAGTTTAGACCCAATAAGGGCTCAGAAAGCGCCCAAGTGACAAAAATGCGACAATTTTAGAAGCACACACAGTTCTGAACAAAAAGATAAGCAAAACTGAATATTATTGATACTTGATAGCCCCAATCGAAGTGGGTATTAAATATTAAGTTAACGCAAAAGGAGTTGCTAAAAGACGCTGAGGCTCTGATAAAAACAAGGGAATTCTCTTATCAAGGAAAGAAAGGACAGAGGGTGAACCACATCCACAGAAAATGGAGAAACTTCGAAACCAAAATGCCGTTATCAGAAAAACATTCAAACCGAGGAAGCATACCGTGAAAAAGGAGGATTTCCGGCGAGAAGAAAAAGGAAGCCTCACAAATGACAGATGGTCGACAAAAAAAACGCTATCAGAGCAGCTTGACAGTCGATTCCATTCTTGGAAAAAAGTTCAACCCAAATGAATGAGATGCCTGAAACAGAAGCGCAAAATCTGGTCTGAGCAGGAAAGGGAAGCTTAACGAATCGTCCAGAAATTGTTCTAACACAAAGTCAGAAAATGGACATGACCAGAGGAGCCTATCCGTAAGGTTCGAGAGAAGAGTTCCATTGGCTCAACATTGGCCACTGGAACAGAATCGCCACTAGGATGGCAAAAACTAGTTAATAGGAACTACGTCAGTAAACTGTCGTGATTAAAAGCTAATCTTATTATGAAGGGGAAAACGAAGGATTTAAAGACCGCAGCCAAAACCCGAGCAAACAAACATTGAGCTGAACGAAACATTGAACCTGGAAAAGCGAAGTACCGACGAACTTCATTAGGTCACAAAATTACAAGGGGCTTGACGAAATCAAGAACAAAACCCAATTCCCAACCTGCTTGGAGTCATTAAACAAGATCGCCTATTTTAAACGATTAAAATGGCCCATTAAAGCAAGCTGTCGTGCAATAATGGGCTCACGACTGAATGGCGTTCGCGTACCATTCAGTCGAGGACATAAACCTAGTCCACACCAGGCAATTCACCAACACAAATCAATCCGAGGTAGGTGTCATTTCCAAGCCGATCAACAAACTGGCACCTAAACAAATCACGGAAATCCACTGGACCGATGGGTAACCAGATTTATCAAAGTAAGGAAAAGGAGAAGGCGACGAGCACAACCTACCAATCGACATCTACACCTTTGGCAAGGAGGTAAAGCACAATAGCAGTAGCGCCTTCTTGAGCTGCCACATGAAGACACGTCATGCCCTGAATGTCCCTAACCATTGGGTCCGCTCCGAAATGCATAAGCAAGCCAACCATCTCGAGGAGATGCTTTCGAATGGCCCAATGGAGGGCTGTTGCTTGCTGATTGCCCCCAATTCGATCCACAACAGCTCCTTTAGAGACGAGGTATTTGACAATGGCAAAATTATTGTTGATGGCAGCCCAATGCAAGAGGGAGACACTCTCATGGTCCAATTGGTTCACGTCGAAAGGTAGGACGGCCGAGCCCGGTGGCGGTTCAATTAATTCGTGGACACGAGATAATATACCATATTGAGTAGCCTTAACTATATCCCAAGTAGAATAATCCTCCGTCGATGATGTACACGGGGACATATTTGGTGCTTTTATATCAGGGGAGACAATCGAGGCCTAAAAGTGGTATCGATGAAACGTAAGGCGGCATCAGATGTCTGAAAAGGAGTAGTCAATATAACGCAGCAGCGCGATTCAAGATGAAGCAAAAAATAGTTTGATGCATAGAAATGGTAGCTCAGACAAGTAACTATGCTGCACTCTACCATGTTTCCCACGGCATAAGGGCTAAGAGTATGGGATCGGATTTGCATTGAGCGGGTTAGGGGTAAGTCCGCATAACAAACATCGAAAGCATTGCCCCAACGCGGGGAACGACCTGGGACAAAGCTAAGACACATACAAATTTAAAAGCCTACTAGTGCTAATTTTTGCTAGTGCGATGAGCTGAAGCTGTCTATTCTCTCTTTAATGCAAAGTACAAATTCGCACATAAATAACGCGGAATTATCTAGAAAGCGAAAATTTTCAGCGAAGATATTCCATTGTTTTTAATTTCTTTAATAAAGGTATAGAAGTTGGGTTTTTCTTCATTGCATTCTCTTGTCCCGTTTCATAATGTTTCAAATGTTTTGGTCTATCTTTTCAAGGTGTCACGAAGGAGCAAAACTTGTAACAAACAGGAAAACTTTGTAATTAGTCTTTTGGTGGCTTTCCAGTGTGCTATTGTTCGTGTTTTAAAACTTCTGATACCATTTTTTGCCCCTCATTGGCTGTTGGGGTCAAGTGGTGGTGCAATCATCTGTCACCTCCTCGGGGGTTATCGTTCGACTCTTTTGTATTTAGATCGTCCCCAATAAGAGTTTTTGGTTTATTGATGGAGGAGGAAGAGTCGGAATACGACAGCGACCACGTCGATGAAGAGACGGAGGCTAGACTTTACGCTTCTGTTTTCTATGACAATGATCCCATCATCGCCTCGAAGTCCCCAGCCGCGAACTCCAAAAAGTCATTTAATCTTCCCGATCTCTTATCGGTCAGTACTGACAAACACGGGGAGGAACCCTTCATTTCCACTTCGCGAGAATCCACCTCTACAAGCCCACCTATCGACTCTACTCTCATGGCAGCTCTGTATCTAACTTTTACCGGACGAACACCACATAGTGTCATTCAAAAGGCTGAAGAACGAATGGATCGTTATGTGGAGCAGAATGGTGTCGGTGAGCATCCTGTTTATGCCTATGTCACAGATACCTCCTCTGACTCGTCCCTCGCTGACAACACGCTTTCGAAAAGACCAAAGCTAGATCTACTCCTGGGGCTTTCAGAACCACTCGTCGACAATCTTAAAGAGAATACAGGGCTCCTAGAGCAATTGAAGGATCTTCCATCTGATGGCAAATACTGGTCACTGGATTCCCCTGATTTGTCTTCATCATCGAAGAAGAAAAGGCGATGTCGAGAAGCTGATATGACTTGCGAAAGATGTTATAAAAAAGGACACACTTTTCTAGAATGTATTCGGGCAAGTCGAATAAAATGAAAGCTTTCGTGCATCAATGTACTCATTTATTTGTCAACTTGTTTCATTTTTTTACTCAGAGCGGACCATTGTGTTACCTTTGCGCTCGAGAGGGTCATACGGTTCGCGACTGTCCAAACAGATGCTGTTCTGTTTGCAACGAATTCGGCCACGATTCATCGCGTTGTCGTAGTAAAATTGATATTTTAAATACCGTTTGCTCCCGTTGTAAGCGGAGGGGTCATGAGATCAACGTGAGTCCAGCTGTTATTCATTCGTTGCTATCCCAAAGTTGGGCTTCTGAATAGCCAGAGGTCCGATAGTAGTGATGGTTAAGCTACGGACCTTTTATGATTGTCTTCTCTGAGGCGACAATGCCCCATACTTTCAAATGCTTGATTTCGAAAGTAGGACGTACTAACGCCGCGTCGTTTCCTTAGTTTACCATTAACAAGAAATCTTTAGCTAAATGCCAGGAGTAAAATGAGTTATTATATATAGTCGATATCCTGCTCGGTGCACCTTCCTGGTAGTGCTGTATTACTTGCTTTGAAAACTTTAATCATTGAGTTGCGTCAATCCCTACGATTGAGTCTTGGGAGTTCCGACCTGTGGTGCGATTCATGTCCCAATTTATCCATTCATTTTTTGCCAGTATAATTTGCTCGCAACATTCTCACCTTTTTAGACTTGTCCGGATATATGGAGACAGTACAGGTACACTGTAAGTTCCCTTAAGATGTTCAATCTTCTTGGAGAAGAAATTCTGCGCAGGTTCTTTGTTTTTTTCTCATAGACTCGACCTGGTAAACCCGTCGTCGCATTTCCTCCTCCTATTCGTCGGGCGAAAAGCTGTTTCAATTGTGGTGGTCGAGGGCATACAGGGGAGGTAATTTTTTTAAAGTTCATTACTGGTGATTGTTAAGTTCCATTAATATGTGAGGTATTTTCTTCCAGGTTTTATATGGATGATTCGCAACTTTTGTCGATAGCGATTTCAGTTAGGTTGGTTTCTGTTACACTAATAATTACATATTTCCAATGGGATTCACTTAAGTCACTTACGAAGGCCTTTGTAATGGTAGACTCCTGGGAGAACCTGCACGAGGCATCCCTATTTGTGGATTAGGAACTCGAAACCTGGAGCATGGAGCAGCCGTTTTGGTGATGGCTGCTGCATCGGGAAGGGAGATGATGCGTAAAAAAACCATGGCATTATCTGATTTGGGCCAACTTTTCACCCTAATAGATGTGTTGGAAACCAACAGTTGATGGGCGGTCTACGATACAGACGTCGATTTTCAAGTTTGATGATTGCGATGTCTATGCAGAAGCGGCTAAGGATAATCAAAGATCTTGTTCATCGTGCACCCGTCAATCATGGACGTTTGGTGAGCGTTGATAGGAAATTGTCTAGTGGTCTTGCCCCATCTCTCTGCTTCATTCCTATTTTGTTTCCAATTTTTTGGTGTTGGAATCAACATCAACAGCCGAGTCCACTTCAAAAACTCGGGTTTTTGACGAACCGCTCTACTGCTCCTTCGAAAATGGAATCTCATCACAATTGCCACAGCCATCATTTCAGCGGATTTCACCGTTAGAACACGATGGATCAAAGAAAGTTCAAGGCGGAGGCAAATTAGCGGCGTAAGTTTTTGATACGCATGAATTGAAATGCGACCTTATATATGTCTTAGCAAGTCATTCCACTTTTGCCTCTATCCCTCTTCAGTAATAAGTTGTTGCGATCACGTAATAAGACTAACCATGGGGATGGCAGCGCAAAGATTCCAAGGTATGATCGCACTTTCTTTCATTCGTAGATTTTCTGTTTATCGATCCATTTCGTATTGAAACATATTTATGGGGTTTTGTAGAAAGCAATCACTCTTCGACGCAAACAGTCGGCGACATCGAAGTGGCGGCCAGGCTTTTAGGATATCAAATAGACAGACATCGAAGGATTCTAGGTAGGGATTGGATCCAGCTTCATAGGGTGCTTGCGATGAGAGAATATCCATTGAGAGTTCTGTTTGTTTACAGAAACGGTGGTGCTTTGGCTAGAAGTAGGAAACGAAAACACCCGGGGTCTTCAGTTTTTCGCGAGGCCCCGTAAGTGCTAAGTTTATTTACTCACCTTGATTAATGCGTTGCCAACTTTAACAACTTTGTAGTCAATATTTAAGCCACCTTTATGATAGTGGATTAAATTGAGTCGTTACAAAAGTACTTGCCTTAAGAAATGTAAAATTGTTACACATACTCTTATCTCTTAACTTTTGTTTAGTGCCCCAACCTACCCATCAGATTTTCCTGCTCGCAGTATCCAGAAGAAGTCGAAGCAGCGAAGTAATCACTTGGGCAGTCTAGCTGAAGTAAAAGGGTAGGGAATTGCAGTATTACCCCCTTCAACTTTTTGTGCTTAATATTTCTTCAGCAATAATAATGCTTTTTAGAAGCCAATGCCGAAAACCTACAGTGAGGCTGCGGCTCGGCGAGAACAAGAGAAGTAAAGAAAGAGGATTTCGGGCGATTGAAGACCTCCCTAATATCGCCACTTCTCCCTACTTGAAGATGCTGCATCCCATCGGTCTTGAGTCGAAGCTCTGAGCTAAATTCAGATGGTGATGTTCCGTCCAATCTTGTGTACTTCTTGTGAATATATTCTTTGAGAGGAGAGCTTTTCGAGCTGGGAGGTTTTTGTTTGCTGATAGTAATAGGTCATGATCATTGCCTCAAGTGGAGGGAGGGGAGAAGAGTCTCAAAACTTCCGAGTCTTAAATTGTATTACTTTGTCTGGCGGTCAGTATCGGTTGCGGTTATCCAGGTAGCCACATTACATTGGTCGAACGGGCTGAAATCTGGACCCCGGCAGAAACCACAAACCTCATACCCTCATATTGAATACGTGTGGTAAGCCGGAGTGCTATGCTTGTTTTTTAGGCGTGGTGGGGGGGGGGTCCACAAAGCTGCGCTAGCATTCGGTATTTTTGACGCCCACGGGTAGACCTTAGAAAGTGCAAGACTTGCTGTCACGTCCGACTTGAGTATTCATAAAGAAAATAATGTTATTTCTGCAGTCGAAAGAATCTTAGAGAGGTTGTTTCCGCGGCGCAACCTCTCTTCAAGACAATGCTTGGTTTAGCATGCCAATGGGGGTAAAGGAGTGTTAAGACGTTATTACAAACGGAAACAAACAAGACCCATTTGCACTAAGAATACACAAACTGCAGCCTTTAAGGTCTTTAGCATCTCCTAAACGTCCCACGTGAGCTTAAACGATAACAGGCCCCCTAACCTCCTACGGTGTAGTCCCCTTCCCATGGGTCAAAATACTCACAAACATGAGTGCTTCATGAAAACTATCTTTCATTGTTATAAAAGATCAGAACTAAGCTGAATCAATCCAGAACCTTTGCTCCTCTGAACCTCACACGGACTGGAATGTCATACGCAATAGCAATAACTTCGAATAGAATTCGAGTAATAGGGGAGTCGGCTAGTCACGACATCAATTCGTTTAAACAACATACACGTATCTCTTTTCCCGTGTTTGAATGGTAGTCCTTTTTATGCCAACCAGTTACAGGGGGAATTAATAATTAAGGATGACTTCTTTGTTGAATTTTATTGACTTTCGATGTTTTTCTCGTTAGGATGTTATATTTTTAGCATAGACTTCTAGCTATAAAATGTGCTCATTGGTTTAATTTAAATTAAACAGAAGCTGTGGCTCCCGGTGCTACTTCATTTGTAAAGAGTGTAGCGTCCCGAGACTTCCCACCGGGTAGGCGAAGGCTGAATACACGTATTCTCGAGAGAACATAGAGATTCATTCATAGATTGGCTCGAATGCCAGCCCACGTGTACAAGAGCCAGATAAAAATCTCCAAGCTGTCACCGGATAGCATGTGGTAACAAAAACAAAGTATAACAGACTTTTCATGGCGTAGGTTTTTTGGCATTACCTAAGGGTTTACATTGACCAACAAGGGGTATGAAAAGCCGGAGATGGCGTATCGTCGGCAGACTCCTCGTGCTCAGTGTTCGAATTGAGTTTATGCCTTCTACCTGTAAGGGATGTTCAAATACAAAATATGCATTATAAGAAGGCATATATTTTGATATGTGTGCGTACATTTTTGCAAAGGCGTTGTGGATTAGACTTTTTGACATACATTAGAAAACAGAATATTCGAATAAGTAACATGATCATTTAAGTGAAAGTCACGCCTACTAACAGCCACTCATACGAAATACGACATCCAACCGTTGATAAATCCTTTCGTCATAGGTTAATTGGCTATGTAAGAACTCAACACATGTTTGCCACACCATTCATCAATCCCAACATAATTGAGGAGAGGAACTTATTCGCAATTAGCCGATTCCACACACCAGCTCCAAATAGGCGTCGAGTTTGGTCAGAACTACAAACGATTTACGGGGACCGAGAAATCTTTTGTCTATCATTTGTGTCCGTGAATAGACGGTGGAACTCTGTTAACAACAAAAGTGTAATGGGGAATACCGAAGTTAATGCAGAAGCATTTTGAGAGCATTAGTGCATTGCCATTGTAGATGTCTGTCAGGAGGTATAATTGAAGGAACTGTAAGACGAAGCTTTCTCAGATGCTTAACGACTTACGTCACATTCGTTGCTACTATTCTGCCCGTCGGACACATTGGTTAAAGCCCTCCTCCTGTGAGGAGATCCAGGATTTTCCGTTCCATTGTGTGTGCACAACAAGAGGTAGTCGCATTCTGTGGGAATCAGGAGAGACGTCGATCCCTGGTCAGGTCCCTTTAAACAAACTTTAATTTAGTATCGTAAATGTACTAAAATACATACATTCGGGCGAAATGGATAAGCATTGGGCTTTTGGCATCAATTTCTGGTAGGTCTACTCAACAAAGGTCATTTGACTTCCTAAGTATTCGTCACTGATGCTGATGGTCAGTCAATGTATTACAGTAACAATGTAGGTAAGCAACAGAGCGCCTTTAGGTGACCGGAAGGAGCCGGGACCGCTGACTACTGCAAGATCGGCAGTGATTGTGCAAATAAAGGCTTAGAATGCCCTTGATTTTGCTTTTTAGAATTGTAAAGAGGTCACTTTTTATGCCCAGAAAATGAGCGATGCTCTGTCAGCATCATATGAGCAGTAGTATTTACATGTCACCACATATCATGTTATAGTGCAGCGTTTGTATTATTCTGATAGGAGAGAGGTTAGTGTATCTCAGTGTCTCAGCGCAGATGTTCAAGTTTGACGAAAAACTGAATTAATGATTTAACTGTCACATTGAAGGATTGAAGCACAAGGAGCTACCTCCTATGTGTGCTACCTTCGCACATTTTGGTTTGCGATCACACATCCAGGGAATGACAAAATCCAAGGTCATGTTCGTGTTGTGTTTGCGATTCTGTCGTTAGCCATATTTATCTTTCGGTTCCAATGTATCTACCAGAGAAAGACCCTGGTTTTAGCTTTTTCGTTGTTATTTAGCATTGTGTTCAATACTGAGGTCAGGCAAAATATAAAGCTTCGATTAGTCAACGCTTACTATGTTCCATAGCTAAAAGGCCCACAAAAACTCCTCGTAAACACAGGTATGGACTTTTTTCCAAAAGATGCTAAAATGCAATTTGTCAAAGCAAAGTGATGGAAGTCCATAAAAATGCTGATCACTCGGACCACACAGTTGGTTATCCTGACCCTCATCTGTCTCACAAGTCACGATTACTCAAATAGGTAACCAGACTTAACTGATCGCTGCCCGTTAATCGCCTGAATCCGTTTGATCGAACAATCAGCTTATCAAGGTATCGATTCATTTCGTTTACATTTTTAATCACACTCAACACTACTTAAATTAAAAGAGATTTCGCAAAACACGTCCATCCATACGAATGAGTTGCAGCATTGCAAACGATAAAACGGATGGTGAAGTATTTGTAAGAATAATAAGGCAAGAAAAGCGGGTGATAAAATAGAGTTGAACAGTTTAGGGAGGCGCATTTTATGTACTGGGTAGATCTGCCTTCTGCTTCCCCTAGGCGCCGTGCCTGAAAATTGTTAGTCGGCGAAGTTGCAATACGATAAAATAAAGTGTTCTTCAATCACACTACTCATAGCTCTTACAATCCCATGGGCAAATCAGCATCTAGATAAAGAGAAAAGAACGCCCATCACTACACCAAAGTCTTCACAATTCATCCACGATCGACCCCACACACCACTAACCAGCGACTGCTACGAGGCATTACTC
>UYWX01020746.1:0-15659 GCA_900622495.1 Hydatigera taeniaeformis | reverse complement strand
GGGGGGGGGAAGAAAACACAAATGAGTAGAGAGTAGTTGAGTTAAACACCTTCACTTGCCAAATGTCAAGTGGTAAAAAAACAGGTAAGATGGATAATTGAATTGAGCCTTCTCACGTGGATGAGGGATGAAAAGGCGCTTCGACTACACCGTCAACGTAAGAAAGACTAAGGCACAACAAAAGAAGCATGTGTGTGCGTGCAGTTGCTGCATGCAGAAGGATGCTGAGGCATTTTGTAGGCTCGGGAGCAAGTAAAACGAACGGCGTCAGAACATGCACAAAAGAGGACACAATGATTCATCACTAGTAGGAAGGTCCAAGGCACAGTAAAGAGGAGGGATTCTCTTCCTTTTCTGTTTCTTCTTTTCTTGTTATACCCTGGCGTAGTAAGACCTCCGCTAACTACTTTTACAACTACCACTACTACCACCACCGCCACAAGCGTAACATACCACTGGGACAATTTTGACAGGCCAGAATGTTAGCACCACTTAAAGGGAATGTTTTTTTTACTTGCTTAAGGCCAAAAGTTGTGTTTAGGGTGGGAAGTTGACGCAGACAGTCAAAATTGTTTTTCAAAACTGGCCGAGAGACAAAGACCGTGTAGTGTTTTTAGGTGACGGAGGCCATACAAAAGCAAACCAGGCAGGCAAGCAGGTAGTCAGAAAGGGAACGGAGACGGTGAGACGGGTGGAGGGAAGAGGTGTGTAGGCACTGGGTGTTGGTAGTGGTGTAAATGGCTGAGGTGTGAGGATTCCCTGATTCACCACCTCAATACTAGTCTTAAGGTCTACTACTTGTCAACTCAACTTCCCATGCATTCAATGTTCTTTGCTGGAGGGGTTAACAGAGGTAAAAAAGAAAGGGAAAAAAAACCTAAGCCATAGCCAACTTACCATATTTAATTTGACACACATCACCAACAAGTATGTCAGAAATGGGGAGTTGAACCAATTGACCTTGTCGAATGACAGCAAATTTGTGATCCGATTCAATTTTGTTCTGCAGCCCTCGAAATTGACGCTCCTTGGACCAATCATTGAAGGCCACCACAAGAACAACAACCACCACGGCAACGAGAATAGCAACTCCCTCTATCCATCCAGCCTCGCCTTCTGTCTCATCCTGACTGGCAGCATCAACATCTTTTCAGTAGTAATGCGACCAGAAAAGTGAATAAGAGAAAGAGAGAAAAAAGAACTTGTTAAGACGAGAAGGGAAGGTGGAATGAAATCGCTTATTTAGTGGTTTGTCTGATAAAAAGGCGCAACAAATGTTGCTGTTATGGTAATCGCAAGGACACCGTTGTCAGCGTCAGCATGTAGACGCTCCTTGTCCTTCCGCCATTTTTGCATACTTATGAAACCTTCAAAGGCAGCATTTGCATACAGAAGACATACATTTTGGCATACAATAAAAAGTTAGCATCATTTTTCTTTAGTGACACTAAAAATCTTAACCTAATTTGCCATGCCTGCAAGGAGGTAAGGCTAACCTGTTGATTTAAGGTGATGCAATAAAAGAGCGAGCCAACAAAAACACAGGGGTGAGTAAACAACAGAAAAGTTATTGAAGGCCGTTCTACGTAGGGGTGAGTCAATCAGTGGCAAACGAAGCATCTATCAAGTCCCACCATGAAATATGCTTCTTATGTGTGTGTGTGATAGGTAGTTAGGTCTAACTTGTTACTGCAATTTTATTGTGAGGTAATTAAAAATGGGAAGCCCATAGCAGCACACACCGAGAGCATGAAGGACGGAGGAGAGGTGGGGAGGCGGAGGGGGAGAGGGAGAGAACGAGGAGGGCGCAAGAGCGGCCTAGAGAGGATGAGCGCGCAAGTCTGCTATCGGTGTTGCACGCCTGTTCGCCTGTTCGCCTGTTCGCTTACTCGCCCTCCCGCCCCGCCGCCCAACAACGCACATAAAAGTGGCTGCCTGCTTGCCCGCCCGCCCGCCCGCCCGCCTGGCTGGCTGGCTGGCTGGCCAGCTAGCTGGCGGGCAGGCAAGCAAGCGAACGAGTTTAAAGCAAGGGAATGGGGTGACAATTTTCATGATACCGAGGAGAACAGTAAACTTAACAACTTCGAACTGACCCAAAAAAAATGTTGAACACGTGGAAAGAAGACAAGAGAATGATAACAGGGCTGAGAAATGCAACAGTCACAAAGAAAAGACAAATGAAAATCACAAAAAATGAAAAGTAACAAGGCAACACAAATCGACTTGTTTGTAGATTTCCAGTAGAGAGAGAGACTTACCGACTTTCACCTCCGTGCTTAAACAAGCGTATTATTAAGTGCGTGCATACACTCCCCTTCCTTCTTCCTCTTTCTCTCCCTCCTATGGCTAAAGCATTCAATTGGGGTGGCAGAGGCAGTGAAGTAGGCCATTCCAACAGACACGAAGAACACGAAAGTGAGGCCAAGAAGCAGGTTAAAGTGCAATTTAAATTTAGTAACCAATATACATATACACTGAGTGAAATCACAAACCAGAGTGACCGGAATTTGACCCAAATTCATTTATGGTAGTAAAAAAGGTCGTCACATTTCTACTACTCCCCTTCCCCTCTCCCGCCCCCACAAACCTCTACCCTCCCTTTCTCTCAAGTACACAGAGGGAAAAATTATTTTATCCATGTTTTTTTTTCACTCTATACTAGGAGAGTCATGTCAGAGAAGTGAAACAAAAGTGAAACGTTCTATTTGTATAAAACCAAACATTTAGTTAGGTAAAGTTGCCTAAGGCTGATGAGGGAAGGCACTCTTGCAAGTGATTGCTCAACACACAATCGCAAGAGGAAGGAGGACAAACAAAGGGTATGCCACAGGCTTTTTCATGCTAAAATATTCACAAATTTGGAAGTCTAATTTTGTGCATTAACTGAGGCAAGAAGAAGGAAGTGAGTAACCTCTGCTTACGGGTTTGCAACATGCGGGTTAATGCTCCATTCTCTCACCTCCAACCGGATGAGGACAACCAACAGAATGAGAGAGAAAGAGAAAAAACTACAGTTACTATCTCAACAGGACTGAAAGACGCACAAATGGTGGACGGGAATTGAGCATGGAGAAATGAGAATGAAGTACCCTTGCTTCTCCCTGTTCAACGGACCTCACAGTGACAAACACACGCACACACAGCACTCAAGATAATCATGGAGTGAAAAGGGAAAAAAACTTATTTTGACAATGACAGGATCACCACCTGTCAACCGACTTTTAGCTCCCTATTTTAGGCTCCTTTTAGAGGCAATTTCGTGCAGTGCCTTTTGCACAGAAAACAACCCAATTTATGCAGCAGAAGGGAAATTGAATGCCTTAATTATTAATGCTTGGAAAGCGGAAATGGGGAGGAGAGAAGGAGGGATAAAAGAGGCGGGGGAGCAGCGACGGCTTAGGGAAAAGGGCATTCTATGGGTCCGAGCTGTGAATGCGAGTGTGCATAGACACACACACACACAGGCGCGAATTCCCACCGAACACTCGACTATGTGCAAAAACGTCGCGTGCAGTGAACTGTTGAATTCCAATTCGACTAAACCCTTGGCAAAATGACAGTAGCCAAATATATGGATATATATGCACACAAACACACACACACACACACATACAAGAAACATCACATTGCTGCCCACTCGTGAATGGGCAGTGGGCTTTTATTTTGCTTCCCATCCCCTCCTCTTCAACCCTCCCTCCCCCACTTTTGGACACATGGGATTCCATTCAAAACGGTGTAAATAAACTGTGTTTGATGTACACTACAACACACCAAACGTCAGTGTGTGCATGCAGTGTATAAGCACCTTCTTGCTTCAACGCACACACACACATACCAAGCTACATTAATAATTAATTAACCGAAACCATTCAGTCACATTGTTAACAGGAACTGCTTTCACATCCTATATTCACCATCTCACCACGCTTGGATGGACAAAAAGCGAGCTTTTGTTTACCCTTTGAATAATGCATTTCAGCAAGATGTTATCACCGCAGCATGCAGCGCTGTCAAGAGGAGCGGGAGGAAAATCCCTTTCACAGTAATTCGAAAGTAGGCTTTAAAATGCTTTTCACACCTTTTAACTGACTACAGACAGAATCCACATAGACCGACATGTAGACAAGCAAGCAGGCAAGCAGGGAGGTAGACATGCTGGTGTCAGTTGCCAATTGTTGGGTTCGCTAACCCACGTGCTAGATTTATGGTTGATTAAGCTCACCTCGAGGTTGACCTTGATTGACGTTTAAAGAAGTCGCCAAAATAGGCAAACCGACATGGCGTGAGGAAGCATCAGTCAATGCATTCACGCCCACACACATATTTGATGGCCAAGGTTCCAACCAAAAAAGGCCCTTCTGACATGGATAGTCACAAGCCCATACAGCCTTACACAAGGAATGTAAGCGAAAATTTTTGCCCAATACTGTGGCCACTTCCATTTTTTTTGTGATGACAAAAAAATTGCCACCCCTTGGTCGCCAATTTAAACAGATTAATCATCGCAGAAGGGCAGAAAAATTGCTACCATCTTGCGCAAAGCGTCACGAAAGGCACTGAGGAGAAGTGGGGGGATGCGTTTTTGGAATGGCAATAAAATTTTCCAGAAATGTAAGGCAAAACTTTGACACAGAGGAGGAGTAAAAAAATCAGAGAATGCCAAACTGAGGTTAAGGAGAGGAGGAGAGTGAAGGTGAGAGCGTTAGCCTTTTCTCTCGCTCCCCCTTCTCATTTCCACTGCTTTTGAGGGGCATGCGTTGTAGGTCGTGAAATAATTTAAATGAGCCGTGATTAATTTGCTCTTAAATAGACAACCTAGACCATAAATTTTCCATGAATGCGAAATAAAAGACAGTCATTGTGCACAACTGCTCTGATGACCTCAGCTAAAGCCTGAGATAGGCACAAAGTTGGAGGCGAAAAAACAGCCCCACTGCACCTGACGACGCATTATTAAGAAAGGTGGATCAAAAAGGACCGGTGACAGCTAAAATGGCAGATTAACTTGCACCTCTTCTAACCAAACTTAGGCCACCCTTTTGGGTGAATACCAAGTAGAGCAAAAAAATCGGATCTGTGTGAACACACAGTGGATAAATAGTTGACATCTTCTCCAATGGATATGGGGGTAGATTTGGTTTTAATTGGTGACCTAGGAAAGGCAGGACATCCAGACCCACGTGGGGATCAGAAGCGGAGAGGTGAGAGAAACGTACGTACATTTAGTGTAGAGCGAGAGACCAAGGGAGACAAAAGCGGCGACAATAAGAATGATGAGGGTCACATCTTGCATGGCCTCCCACACCAATGTACAGAAGTGTTTGGGCGGTTTCGGTGGTATGACATTGGTGCCAAAGACCTCTCGCCTCTCTTGAAAGTCAGAGCCAGACAAGCCTAAAAATAATTTTAAAAAGCACAAGTTTAATCTGTTATTGTCTCCAAAAATTGAAAGCTTAGGGGTACTTGAAAACAGATTAACACGTGACGATTTACCATCGTGTGTAGAGGTCTTGAGTTTCCTGCAGAGACCCTGTATTCCACCATAGCGTTCATTGAGTAGTTTAACACTGGCAGCGCCCCTTGCCTCCATGAGACGCTGAAGATCAGCCGTGGTGACCTCAAAGGTGGAGGGTCGTGCAACGCCCACGGCTGCATTATCATTGCTTTTTCTTTTTGTCATAGTCTAACACGGACAGGCACAAAAGGGACGTTTCTTCGCAGTCTGACTTCTCCTTTCAAATTCTACAAGTAGAAAACGCCACTATACATTCAAATGTGCTTGCCAAAAAGCCCAATTACAGGCAAGTTACACACTCTGGAGAAGTGTGTGTAAAAGGGGAAAATGGGTACACAGGCAGGTGACCGGATCTTAATCCTTTTCTTAATAAGATTGGAAGGGTCAAATAGCCCCAGCATGCAAGCTGTTTAAAAGTGCAGCTCATTTGCCGGTGTAATGCTAACCGCCTTCAATTTACCTCAGACCAACCTCATGGCTAGGTGAGTTTAAATGCCACGTTGGATGGCTAAATACGGAATTTCTGACCCGACCTTTTGCAGCATATTTTATGTATAGCTAAGGTAAAAGAAGAAAAGATCAGCTTTATCCACGATGATCTTCATTAAAGTGGGGAGAATGCACTACCAAGCAAGACGCACCAAACTATTCACATGGCCAAGCAAAACACATTTACCCATAGAACCAGCAATAAATGTTGCTGAAAGGCCTAAAACAATCAGACAGCAGTTGTCTTTAAATAGAAGGTGATTTTGTTAGTGAAAATGTGACATAACTTGAACAAGAAATGGCACACAAGACTTAAAGTATAAAAAACCACAATCTATCTCAGTGGAGAAATGAGATTTCCTTTAGTCTCCAGAAGACCAAGATACACCGAAGTGGAATGGATAAACAAAAATGAGTAAAAAATGAGAGCGAAACACCAGGAGACCAATTCCAAGTTCTTGAAAAGTTAGTTACTAGAAGACAATGAAAAACCGGAAGTGTAAATCCATATTGCTGTTGTTTTGTTTGCTTCTCGTACACCAATACCAGTGCCTCAAGCTCCAAAATTAGCCTTCAAGAATAGGCTATTTAATCCATAAAGGTGAAAGCCTTAAAAAATCTCTGGAGTAACACAGGAGCTGGGCTTCACACAAAAGTGATGTAGTCGGATCCTCAAATACCATTTGGCGCAACCAGGAAACAGGCTTTAATTGACTACGCCCGTTGCATCGTATGTCGAATGATCGATGAACGAGTGTTTACAAAAGTACATAACATAATCCTTGGCGGTATCAAGCACCAAATAACATGATAAAAAGTGGACACTAGAACCATAAATAGTATATACAGAGACCGCCAAACTCATTAATTTCGAAAAAAAAACGAATGATGCGCATACGGGAATGACAGCATTAAAATATGTTCACAGAAATGAGACTGTTAAAGCTGAAAATAACGAATCAAAAGCAGCCCGATCCGGTAATACTACAATGCGCAATAACTGCGAGTCCTCCCATAAAGCCTAAACAAAAACTCAGGCTAAAAAAATTACCACAACGAAAGTGGTCATCAAGCATTTCGAAAATGTCAAAAGGGTGTTACAGAGATAACCAGGTTTCCCACAATATAAAAAAGGAATTAGACAAAGGAAATATGCTCTAAAAGTGCTGCAGGGGAAACTGTTCAACTTTAAAAATCATGATGCTTAAGAAGAGTGGAGTTTTTAAAATTCAGTAGTTTAGCTAAGGCGCTATCAGGTAGGGCTTTGACACATGAGAAAAAGGAGACAAAAAAAATCGGAACATGGCTTGTGCTTCCCATAAAAAAGCAAAAGAAAGAAGACACTAAGTAAGCTATCATACAGCACAAAACGTGACAAAGCCTGGTAGTAATGCACCAAAACCACGCATAAACCTTTGACACAACAGCAAGTTGAAGCTGAAAGGAGCGCAATTGAAAATCCTTGACAAACAAGTGGACTTATTCAATGCATTCGATTCCACAGGATAATTGCAAAAACATATTATTTCATTGCAGTATGACCAACGGTCTCTGCACAACGATACAGAAAATAAAACAATATAACACAAACGAGATCATTCATACGCGCTCATAAAACTCCAATTCCCAAAGCACATATCTCCGAAAATTTTAACAACACCAACGCACTCATTTTTTCACTCGATTACAGCTACATCAATTACCTCTGAAGAACCCCAGACACGTAATCCACCAAGGTGTGAAACAGGAATTCCAAACGACGCGCTATTGTCGAGAGTCATATATTTGATTATATTAAACAAATACACCAAAGTTACACCATTAACTAACACACACGAACTGGACAATTTAAGAACACTTCTTTTCTATTATTGACTTTCCGAATTCCTCATATTCATGCCTCGATATCCACATTTGTTGGAAGGTACCCTAAGAAAAACCATTACCACCAAAACGAGAGGAACCCACCAACGACCCCAAAATCGACCCTCCAACCCAGTTGGAGAACCTCCTCTCCATCAGCGAACTTGGGAAATTGACTTTCAAACGCATACTCTAAGAGCTCCTTTAGTAAAAACGCCCGTTACCGACGGCGTTTTCAGTCCGAGATCCCTTTGCAGCCGATCTGTGAAACCAACAATCAAGCTGGTCCCACCGACTACCACGATATTATTGTACAAGTTCTAAAGAAAGCGTGCTACGAAAACCTTACCGGCCTGATGTCAATGTCACAGAGAGAAATGCTACTGGAGACGATATGACTCATGGATAACTCAGAACTGCCCCCGCTTTGCTACAAAATGAAAATGAAATGAAAGAAATGTACCGGCAACACCGATGGATCGAAGAGAGCTTCAGGAATCTGGAAGCGTTCATGACCCAACTCCACGTTATAGCCATTGGGAAATTCATAGGATATGGTCGGGATGGTTTCCATTTGCCTAAAACCGCAAGCAATAGTGTATGCTGCCGCCAATATCTTTTCAAAAGTCGCTCTAAAATAAGATCATGCTTGTGGCACGAAACCGCCATAACAGGGACTACAGGAGTCTAGGCAACCACAAAAATATTAATGACAACAACATTATTATACCAAAGAATAGTGTAAACATATAAAAAAACGAAGAACTACGCAACTGTCACCTGAACCTTGAAGAAATGGCACAAGGGAAACGCAAACCCAGTTCGTTTATTAATTAAGTTGTAAATTTGCTTGGAATACAAGCATAAAAGTGGCTAGAACAACACACACAACCATTAAAACATTTCCATAAATAGGATTTAATTGCACCATTTCTGAATCTAGTTCATAACAAACAGCCATGAGGTGCCTAAGACCTTAATCTAGCTTCTCATGCAATATTGTGGGGTGTTTTACTGAACTATGTGAACATACCCTTGATCGTAGCGCTCATCGGAAATTTGCAACACTGTTGCCGCGAAGTCTTCCATCAGATTCTGTTAATTAGGAAAAGCAAGCACTGTTGTAAGAGGCATAGGACAAAAGCATAGAACTCCTGTATTTAGTTTAAGGTACAAGGATCTGGATAAAAATGGTATTCAATTATTCTGCCGAAGTTCGATGTCTGCAATATGTCTATAACTAAAGAAATCATATTGCGTGTGCATAAAATGGGAGAAGGACACATACAAAGACATCAGAGCATTTATCGAATATATATTTCCATAAGCGGGAGCCAACCTGTTCCATGAAAGACTTGAATGACTCCGTGAGTGGTGGCAGCTTCTTCTCGGTCCACCGTGGTGCCTCCCGATCTTTTACGGGATCCTAGGTTAAATGTTCACCAGTCTTAACCCCATTTGAGGACTATGGCAAGTTAACCCCAACTAATAGTGCTCAAAGCTGTAAAGCCCGCATTTCATAAACAGTTGCCAAATAAAAATACAGAGCATCCAGGTAAGTTTGTTTAATGACACTTGCCTTAGTTGCATACAAAGCGCATCATGTTAGTAATGGTGAGTTATGCGGAATCAATATTTCGCCAAACAGAGGCAAAATCAAAGACATTCGGCGAACAATGAATATGACTTGCCTTTGCAGCAACTCTGTAGTAAGGGATAGGGTCAGTTTTTAGCTCCTCTTTGATTAGTTTGGCGCACTGCCTAGCGATAAAGTCTCCTGCCAGAGGAGTACGTACAACTCCTTGAAGAAGGACCCTACCGTCGTAGACGGGTACTGCTGAGGCACAAGAAGCCCCACAATCCAACACTAGTCCGGTGTGCCGACCGTTCGCAAAACATGCAAGAGCCGCACTTTTAGCTAGATAAAACGCAGGAACCTACAATATAAGAGGCAAAAAATTGCTACCTCGAATTTTTCAAACAAAACTTCGGTCAACTTTTCCCTTTTTATTTTCGGATTCCAAGAAGGTTCAGATAGGAGGATCGGATGCTGCGATTTTTCAACTGGGATCAAAAAGTTAATAATGTGGGATACAACGTCCTCGAAAACATCCCAATCCTCGACTAGAATGCATGAATATGCGGTACAGCCATACTTAATCCCTCTTTTATAAATGAAGCAATCTCCATTCTTTCGTAGGGAACATAAATATTGGTTCCGATAACGCGCTTCGTCACCGATGACTCGTCCTTTGGAAGGATGCAGCCGACGTAGCTTGGCATATCGATCTAGTGAGTCTAATTATTTCAATCGATATCAACTCACTTTGGGCGTATCTTCACCAGCAAACCCACCACGCAAAGTATGAGATCCAAAGTCAAGAACGATAGCACCAACCTCATCTGAAAGTTGGCGTATAAAGCTGTTAATAATAAAAAAAACATACCACTCATTGCTCATGAGGTCACAAATAAAGCGGACTAAAATTGATCGATGCAAACAAGTCATGTTGGTCCATATCTTCCGGCCCCATTATAAAAGGTGATTACTTGTCTAGCTTACTTACTCTTTTATATGAATAAAAATATTTTTAAAATAATATTGTTGTTTCTACTTGTATTTGCATTTTTAAAAGTCAAAATCCTCATATTTTTTGGTTTTGTTTGAGCTCTCAGTCCGCAGCATTCCCCTGAGTATGTGGGACGTCTTCTTTGCATATACTGGGTTTTCTGATAATTTTGAAATGGGCATAAACCGCTGCAATACTTTGTTTAAGGAACCACTTGCTATGTAGCGTTACTTTAAGGGCCGTCTGACTCAATATTATACGCACTAATATGCTCAAGTTTGTCATTAGTAGGGAAGAGGCGGGAAAAGAATTCAAAAACAAAGCGCACTTCGTGAGGAACATGAAGATACGTCCTCTGAGTGGCATCAACTCTCTGTTTTTATCAAATCCTTTTTTATATGATGCCTAATAAACTCTCATGAAGTCCGAGGTTTGGAGGTTGACTGAAGGCAGGCAGGTTCTACACTTAAACCCAGTGTGAATGCAGTGACTTGAGTCTCCTCACTAGATAGAGGAAGACATTATGTTGAACTGAATGCATGGATTCTAGGAGGACAAGAAGGGGTTAAGCCTTGCCTTGGCCCAAAGTCCGGATTTGGCGTACAAGAGAAAGAGGAATGCCAAAGCGATTACCTACACCTTAGGTGATCAGATGGACTAAGTACTGCGGTAGAGTTCATTTTGATCCTCGCTTATTTTTTTTCGAATTTTCAAAAACTCATTTCCTGTATAGACATTATTATGTTAGATTGACTAGACAGTCCAACAATGACTTAAATAATTTTTTGATCAAACATAAATCAGAAGAAAATATCGACTCTTTGTGACTAACTGAACCGAGACGTGATTAAACCCTCTTTTCTTTGGTGGACCCCACCCAAAAAAAATAGTATAGAAGTGTTCTTACGGTAATCAACAACTCTTCTCACATCTCCAGGAGGGTGGAATTTTGCCACTTATTCTAAAATTGGTTCGGGCGTAGGTAGCAACGAGTGCACCGATTCTGCACATTAAACTTTTAAGCACTGCTCTCAACTCTTTTACAGAGTGTTGCAATTCTCTATTCGTGTTTCGTAATCCGATTAAAATTCGTTCTTTTTCGCTTTTTGAGATCCTCATTTGTATCACAGCGTGCTGCGCTGACAATTGGTCGAATTAATAGAGGCTTTTAGCTGTTGTGAATTCGCATGTCTCCAAGGCACGACTTTTGTTGCAATGCCTTTTTCTTCCCCTTTCCTCACACATCATCGTAAGATTTCGACTCCATTACTTAGGCCTCCTACCTTCGATAAGTGATTGACATTTCACCTCGATTTGACAGAATGTCGATCATAACGCTTACTGGTTAATGCATAACTTTCATCTGTTAACTTTTACCGAATTTAACCATGAAAGATGAAGAGGGTAACTTACTAAGTAATGCTCTTCCCCTTCCATTGTTTAACCCCATAAGAAAATAGTAATCGGAAAATATTTCAATTAAACTCAAATTTGTAATGTGAGGAATGCGGAGATGCAGAGAAGAATGCTGAATGGACCTTATTTTTCTAATCCTTTTCACCTTTTGGTTTGTCTTTTTGGGGCGGGTTTTGCGTGCTTCCTCTTAGAGGTAGTGGAGGAGTCGCTCGATGAGCTCTCGGAGTCATCCGAAGAAGAAGAATCAAAAGAAATGGATGGTGTTGGCGATGATGACGACGATGATGACGACGATGACGACGTCGACGAAGACGATGATGTTGACGAGGAAGAGTCATCCGATGACGAACTGGAGCTGCTGTCATCATCACTATCGTCAAACTTTAAGTCTTCTGAAGACCATGTTGAGGAACTGGAGGATGAATCCTTCCGATTTTTTTGGGCCTCTTTCTTAATGGACGGTTTTTGCACACTCCCTTGCTGTGATGTTCTGACACTGCCAGTAGGAGGTGTCTTTACATCTTTGACATTAGTTTGAGGACGACTAGCGTTGCCTCCCTTATCAAAGAGCTTTATTCTCTCATTGAAAGGTAGCACCGTGGTAGTGACACTGTTCTCACTTGATTTTGGCATGGATTTGTCATCCTCATTAGGCGCTTTGGTTTTCGTGGGCACCTCGGAATTCTTAATGGTGGCGGATGATGTTGACTTAGTTTGCCCTAGCGAGCTTATTGGAGGGGGCATAGGCAACTGAATGGGAGTCGCATCTTTGGACGCAGTTTTAGCCTCAACGCTTGTGCTTGTCTTGACAGTTTTATCAACCTTCGGAGCGTCTATTCTCTCCCCATCTTGTTCATCCGATCTGGTTGTTGAGGCCACACATGGGGATACGATGGGGCTTGGTAAAGGCGGTTGCGTTGCCTTCTTTGGCTCGGTGTGGTCATCAGTAGGCGATTCTGCTGCAAAATCTTTCCCAGAAGCATTGCACTCCCTTGTGGTAGTGGTGGTTGGAGCCTCATTAACAGGTCTGGTATGCTGAAGACTTTCTTCCGAATCGGTACCACTTTCTTCGGCCTCAGACTCCATGACGGAGGGGGATTTACTCCCCTCCTCACTAACAGTCCCTTCTTTTGGAGCCCCCGTGGGATTGGCATAATCATTCACATTCACTTGAAGAGGAGGAGAAGGAGGTGGTTGGGGTTTCTCATGACTTTCCAATTGTGGCGGCGCGGCATTAAGTTTAGCAGGCTCATCTCTGCAGGGAAAGGCTTGTTCAAAAGTGCAACAAATTTACCGTTTTTTGCGATGCAATTTATTTGAAATTCGTGCTCTAATTGATCGATGAGGTTTGGTTTTATCATTTCTACAATGTGTGTAAGAAAATGTCAAGGTGAATGCCCAAATTTACTCTTTTGGCGCCTTATTCTTCTTGCTTAGACCTCGTAGTTTCCGCATACCTACACTCAAATCAGGGCACAGTCGGTAGACGCAGGTGGTGCAAGTACGATTTTATGAGAGAAGGCATTTAGTGTGTCAACACCGCACCACCAATCACTCAGGCCCTTGTGAATGCACCAGTGATGTTGGATGCAGTGTGTGACACCGCAGACATGGATTTGCGCTTCTCATCTACAAGCGACTGGAGTTATCCACGTCCATCAGGTCGAGTTGGCATCATTTGTCTTTGGGGACAACTGCGACTTCCTTCCGTATTCCTCTCCTGATCTCTCTCCAATCACGGCAAGGAATAAGGGAAGGAAAGTGTGTGTGCTGTGTCGGCACTCTTCGTGCTAAATAAGCTTAATAAGCGCAACCTTGAGGTCACACTTGCATTCTAAAATGGAGGAAAAATGGGAAAAGTGAACGGGTGGAAAGATTAAAGCCAAAGAACTATCACTTGTGGAGGTCGTGGAATCCCCCTTTCCTTCTTTTCCATCATCATCACTTACCAAATTAGCACTTTTAAGCTGTCAGAAGTCGAAACACTTGTATTTTGATGACTGCAATGATGTGAGTGCTTTAAAACAAAAGGTGATTTTAGCCTGTTCAGATTCTTGAGGTGGCATTGCTCCCCCATTTTGGAGTATAGCACCTAATTTTTGCGTTATATGGTTTAACAGGCTTTCTGAATTGGCGGTCGAACCCCCTCCAGGGGATGCATTGCCTCCTCCTCCTCCTCCTCCTCCTCCTCCTTCTCCTCCTCATCCTCATTCTCCGCCTTTTCCTGCTTCGGTGGTGAGGCCTTCAACACCCGCCAGGAGAGGCTCATTTCATCTCCCCGTCCCCTCATACTAACACAACCAAACCACATTGGATGCAAAAACATTAATTTTACGCATTGCTGTTTTATTGCTGTCTCGTTGTCCAAGTGGTAAAGGGGCTCCAACCTCTCCAAAGTTGCAAAGGACTTGTTTGAAGGTGCTTTTTTAATTTCCACGTAATTCATTTTCAAAGAATATGTGTGTGTGACAAATGTCTTGCGCATACCTTTCAATCATCCCTGTCAATGCGCCACTCACGTTGATTGAGGCAATGAAATGTGGTTGCTTGGAGTAGAATTTTTACATTCACCTCAAGTAGAATGGATAAAAAGAATACAATTTGGTTATACATCTCGGGTTACTCCTTGTTTTGGGTAAAAAAAAACAACTCTTACCCCATTATTCGTCTTTACTTACACAAGAAAAAAATCCCAACTTCTTCAATTTGCGTATTTTTCTCAAACCGAGGAGACGTTTGCGGAGGCAAAAGGAGAAAAAAAGCAGCATACACAAAACGGTTTTGTAAAAAATGGGACTTAAATGACGTCATTTGTTGGAGTTCGTGTGGGCGAGAGTGAGAGATAGAGAGAGAGAGAGAGAAAGGGAAAGAGAGAAGTTGAGGGGAGAAGGTAGAGGGAAGGAAAGTGTGTGGGCCTTTATGAAGTGCCAATCACAAAACTTGTCTATCCCCCTTATAATTCCATAAACTTGTCACTTTCTCTTTCAGTCTACTAACCCAGGTTGTCAGAATGCGATAAAAACGGGAGTGGAGGTGGGAGAGAGAGGGGAGAGACACGGAGGTGGGGAGTAAGAGAAGGAGACTTAAAGAAACAAACCACAAAAAACTACCCAAAAAGGCTAATGGAAATTTCTGACCCATTCTCCCATTAAACACATCAAAAAGGAATGGCGATTAAGAAGTGTGGAGTTTTTTTTTTCATTATTTTCTTCCAAAATTATGGTGATAAGGTGGACTGAGTTGTCGAGTTGCACTAAATCTTGCCCTTTTTTTTGATGACTTTGTGGCAGTTTTTAGCGTCTTCCTCTTCAGAGGTAGTGGAGGAGTCGCTGTCGGAATCGGAGTCACTGGAGGAGCTGTCGGAGGAGGTGTCCGAGTAATCCGACGAATCTGACGACGATGTGGATGAAGAGTCGTCGGAAGAGGAGTCAGACGAAGATGACGTGGAACTGGAGTCGTCACTGTCGCTGTCGCTGTCGCTGTCACTATCACTGTCACTATCATCATCATCACTGTCGCTGTCGCTGTCATCGTCACTGCTGCTTTCAGACGACGAGTGGGAAGAAGATGACGATGAAGATGATGAACTTTGACGTTTCTTTGACGTCTCCTTGACACCTCGTTGTTGTTGTTGAGATTTTAAGTAACCATTTCCATTTTTACTATTTACTTCACCACTATTTGCCTTACTTCCATTTTCAAAGTATTCCAACCTCTTATTGAAGGGAAGAAGCTTGTCAATGACGCCCTCTTCATTGGTTTGCGCCTTAGATTTGCTCGCCATGTGTTACCAACTCAGAGCAGTG
>UYWX01020745.1:0-11454 GCA_900622495.1 Hydatigera taeniaeformis | reverse complement strand
GAAAGGCATCGGAACCGCGCGATTACGGATTTCGCAAGTCCACGAATATTTCGTGAATAGCTCGAGAGCGCACCGACCGCAAAGGCGAGGCAGTTGCGCAAGTAAAAGCCACGTATATCCACGCAACTAGGATACAATTCCTCCTCCGAGTTGTCTACGAGGAGAAGAAAAATCGAACCTCACTGTATGTTGTTGCTTGACCGACTATGCCCTCGTTTAGCCACCCGCCGTTGGCCTTCCACAAAGGAGTTGCACATGCAGGATCCATGGGCCACTTAGCTTCGCACTTCTTCCACCCCATTCAAGACCACCGTTCTGCATCTCCTGTTAACCAACTTTCTGACGGCTGGAGAAAAGCAGTCTTAGCTCCACAGCCCTCATCCTCCCACTAACTCAATCACACACTACCAGCATCTGATGTGAAAGCAGAGTGAAACTCACCAGACGACAGATACTGAAGAAACAATGGTAGCAGGAAGCAGGGATCGTACTGACTAGGATCCAAATTCACACCTTCCACATTCATCGATCGTGCCTATGCAAAACAGAGTGAAACAGAACAGTGTCCTTAAAATACAAAAGCATTCAAGCCGAAACCTCAGTATGTGCAAAATACCGTCGCATTGTTGATAATGAAGCTCCCCCTTCATGTCAGTTGTGATTTAGTCACGTTTCAATGCCCCTAATGCCCAGATGGGAGTGATGCAGAGCATCTACTCCAACTACATCTACAAGACATGCAACTCAATGCTTATCATACACACTAAGGTCCGAGTGATGCCGCATCTATCTCTTAACAGAAAAACGTACTGTAATTTAAGGAAATGATAATTGGCTTGTGCCTACGAAGAACAATACCTTCGAGATGTGCGCTCGCAACAACGAAACTTACCAAGCAGCGACGAGAAACAGGAAATGCAAGTGCACCGCTCAGCAATCGATCCTTATCCAAAATGCTCAAAAAAGCACCTGCATTCAACTCCCGCCACAATTGTGGCACATCGCGCAGTGTCTCACCGAAACGATAATGGTCCATGATACGATCTCCCCATATCACATTCCGACTCGAAAATCCCCTAGTCAAATACAGCCTTAAATCTACTCAGTTGACTTACCAAATACTTGACACGGAGTAGCCGCTCACATCAAGTATGTAGATCAACTGCAACAACAACCGGTCTAAAAACAAAATGTTAGAACCTATGCGCACTCCACTCACCACACACGGACAAACTGCCCTGATAAGCGGCTAAAATGCAAGTCAGCGGTATTGCCTTCGCTGTGGTTTGCGGATCAACCTCAGCCAGTGCAAGAAGCAGATTAACAAACGCGGCTATAATGGAGGCAAACACTGAAGGCACACACTTCACTGACCTACTTTTGAGTGGCGTCAGTGGAATTGTGGCAAACTCCTCAGTTGTCGGCTTCTCTAGTAGAATTACTTTAAACACGTGGTTGGTGGAGATGAGCTTGAGCAGCTGCATTGGACAAGGTGACAACTTCTCGCCCACACATTCGCTGCTTTCGGCCCGCACCCAGCCACTTGCATCGTTGCTTCGCGAGAAGTAACGAACAGCTGCTGCCAGGCAATTGAAGACAACGAATTGTTGCCAGTAGGTCCTGCAAAAAGTTTACCATAAAACCCAAACACCAGAACCACTCACATAAGACAGGCTGGAGCTAATTGGGGCCAAGCTTTGACCAACTTCGCCGCCTCCCGTTCTGAAACCTCCGTCTCCGGATCTTGGAACAACTTGTGTAACACCAAAAGACGCGATTGAAACTCTACCAATTGCAATGGCTTTTAACACACGAAAGATGGAACCTACTTCTCGGCAGAGAAGCTATCATCGCTTCTGCATTCAACACTTCCTTCGAACCTAAAAGTAACTGAAAACAAATTAACATTCACACACCCTCAAGATCTTCCTCATTCTCCTTCACCTCTTCCTCCTCCCCTGCATCAGTGGATGGGAGAACCTGATCCTTCAAAAGAGATACATCACAGTGCTCCTTTTGTAGAGTCTTGGAAAACCTTTGCAACCATTTATCCACAAGAACACGCTCCGGAAGGATCTTGCAGATGGACTGAATGATGGGCTCGGGTGCGGAACCCTTAGTTTTCAGGTCCTCGGTTGTGTGCAGCCAGGTCAGAAAGAGAACCATATTTTGCCGAAGAGTCCTGTAGATACTACCAGCCGCCTTTCCTACCGCCTTGCTTTCATGCTGAGGAGAAAGACAATAATCGAAATGCAAAAAAAACAAACGAGTCTTTCAGCAACAGAGAAGAGACCGTAAATGCCTACCTGAAAAGCTGAATATAGTATTTCGGCGATGCACAACGGGGGCAAGCAGATGTCAGAGACGCCTTCGACAAACTGGGCCATGTCTTGCGACAAGTCCAACAGTTGAGAAACACGCTTGACCATGTGAGTTTCGAAGGTGGAGAACAGCTATAATATGCAAAAGTCAACTACACCAGCCTAAGTGCAACATCTCACCATCCTCCAAGCCTACTCAAAGTTGTTTTCCTCTTTTCAACGCTCCATTTTAACCCACTGCATGCGCTAAATCTGCGTCATTTGTCAGTGAATCGAGCAGCGTGTGTAACTACCTCAGTCAGGGGACCAAGCACGAAAACATTGCCGCACATTTAATTAAGTCATGGAGTACCTGCGAATGAAAGCAAAGTGCACGAGAAATGTGCTGTGCATGTTGAGAACCTGTTACCATAGGGAGAACGAAAGTTGAATTTGTGACTTAGAAGAACAACTCAGAGGGAGAGGGAGAGGGAGAGGAAGATCACCCTCCTTCCCACCCATCGTACTTCGGAAATAGTCAAGTGTTCCTAATCGTAGCCAGCTATTGTGAATTTCAACTCACAATACCAACATTGACAATTTATGGAGAGAACACTGGGTATGATTCCATCCAAAACACTGACATTACACCTTGACTTAATGCTCAACACAAACGATGGTGCCTAGCTTTGATACCAGGACCACAAAACAAGTCAACCATGCAAGTTTGCGCTGGAATTTGCCGTCTCATGTCCACCGATGGTTTCACACGCCATCAAAATATCTCTTTCGGTTTCACAAACAAAAAAACCTTTACTACGATCTCATCGCGTGGCGCCTGCCCCGCCATCAATAGAAAGATCTGGTAATGGAAAATGTTACTTTATCCCTACCTTACGTGTGGAAAGTGAGCCCTCCATCGTGTTGCAATGCCCCTCAATGCAACTGGCACCCACCAGGCACATGAAAAGCGGCCAATGTCAACAGTGACAGATGGAACGAAAAGGGGAAATACAAGCCGATTTGTTGCAACCACATAACAAATACCAACTTCCATTATCTTCAAACGTAGCCTGACGGCATTCAAAACCACGAGGTTAGCAAAAAGGGCCAAAATCATTTGTTACAAGTGTCATCATTCCTGCAGCAAAGTACGACCGATTTTCCAGGTTGCGACAAAATGTTGACACCCACCTCATTAACAAATGCCATCAGATTGTACCAGTTCTCCGAATCGCGAGGTACCATGGAGGCCGTCCAATGAGCTAAGTAGGCGGGCAAAAGAGCTGGACATGCTAGCAGGCAATTGACAACCAGATCTCGTCTCATCTCGTCCGCGAATACGCCCTCCATCGGTGGTGAGAGGAGTAACGAGAGGAGGTGCTCATTCTGTTTTCTAAAACGATTAAAAGATACAGCATGGCTCCACAACACGAGTAACCGCCAACATTCCAGTCGCCGCATAACTAACCCGCCTTCAAGGTAGGCACGCTCGCGAAATACAAGACCAGCAGTGGGCGAAGACGTGAGAGGGAGGAGGAGGCTATGAAGCGCTTGTCGAACAACTTCTACAGACTCAGCATCCACCTCCGCGTCAGTGCGAGACAGGGCTACCTTCATTGACAGCGCCTCTCCCCTATACGCATACAGGTAGGCTAACTTTCTTAGTGCTCCCCTCGTAAATATCCGCATTTTTATTGTCTTGCTCACTGTTGCATTCTCACATATGCTTGTACGAAGAAGAGTCAGAATTAGCACCACATTTTGCGGCTTGTCTGTGAAGCACTCCGATACCAATAGTGCGATCGAATCTACGGCAAAATAGGCTAGTTAGAAGACAGATCGTCAACCACAGAGCACCAAGTCAACCACATCCAATAACCGATGGGCAAACGCCTCCAAACGCTCATTATCTGACGTACTCCTCGATTCCAGCAGTTCACGAATCAGAATGTTGGTGTTGGAAACGAGGAAGGAGGCGATGAAATTGATAAAACAGGTGCGAACATCAGTTACATCTTTGGTGTTTCGACGACGTGACGCCTGTACCCAATCAGGGTGCTCAAAGTCGATGCTGCGAAGCAGACTGCGACCCAGCAATGCAGGGTCCGTTGAGACCACGGCTGCAAGCAGTTGAAGTGAAGCCTTTGCAGCTTCAGCGCTGCTCTGAGGCTTAAGAGCACGAAAACAAGCTGATAATGGAGCATCCTCCAACACACCTTCCGCCAATCGGCGCCCTGTATCTGCAAACATATCCGCGAGGTCCGTCCGCGTCCGAACGATGATTGTGGCTAGAACTTTGAGAATTACCGCCAGCTATTCAAAAGGAGATTTTACAACCTGTCAGATTTGAGAACGTAGACACCCACCTCGCTTGACTTCCGTTCGCTGCCGACTTCCAGCAGTGACAGTAACTCCTCACCGTTCGACTCTGATAAATATTCCTTGATTATGTCTTCCTCTTCTGCCTCCACCTTCTTCAGGAAAAATGCTAGACCTATGGCAGGTAGGGGCGTCAAGGCTAGGCACGTACTTACTGGTCGGATCAGATGTCAACTGAGAAAACCTCGACACCTTCCTTCGCTTAAGAGGGACATCGGACTGAACAGAGGGGAGCGTGCGTTCCTTCATCATTGCCTGTCGTAAACAAAGACGGTGAACTGGACATTCGCAGATGCAAACACAGCCAGATATTATTATAACAAATCCAACCCATACGCGAGCCTAAAGACTCTCATCACAAAGTTCATGTAATTAGTACTAATTTGTGCAAATGAAAAGCATGGTTTCGACCCCTATGAAAAGTACGCTAACCTTCACCATGCCTTGAGCGAAGGAGAGCAGATAATTACCACACTCTCATGGCCAACGGGAGGACAAAATTGAATCAATTGAGATCATCAGCTCACGTCGTGGAGAATGAGGCAATGCAGAGCAGTTGCAATGCTTTTGCTATCCAAGATTAGGGACGCTGATTCACAATACACTCTCTCATGGATTACTAATGGGAATAACTCGAAGGCAATTTTGTGAATAATATAAAAGCTACAAGTAGTTGGTATTACCATGAATTTTCGGAAATTCGTCCTTGCGGCAACCAACACATAGAGCTAATCGGGTATAAAGTGTAGCGTCCTACATAGCACTTCAGCAGAATGTGTGTACATAGAACGACGAGGTGACATGTGGCCTTTAGGCGTGGTCCGACGGCCACTCAGCGAGTAAGGAAGATGGCAAGGGATAGCTGCAATCATCAGTACTCTACGTAACGTCATACTCAAGTGAGTTGCCAATAATGAGGTAATGTCGTAAGACTTCCAAATAGGAAGAGGAAGCCATTAAGCAGTATTGAATACTTGTGATTAACGAGAGGGGAAGAGATTGGGCATCGGTTGGACCAAAGTTCTACCCGCTCAGCCAGGATCAGAATAAACACCAAGGTGTCTGCCACCTATGCAAGTAATAGAATTAGCAAGTAGCGGCAACTTTCTCATCGTTTGAATGATGTCACTGGTGACGCTTCAGTCGGTGCTACTCACGCCACCAATCACACCACATTTATTGCTGTAAGGAAATAGCAAATCATGGAATCCAAATACAATAAGAATTGTGCTTGACCCTCTTAGTAGCTTTAACTGCGTCTGGCTTTATGTTCAGCCCGAAAGCAGAAAAGTGATGGGGGAACTGCTATTGATCAGCGGTTGCGTCTGAGGCCAGACGTTGGAGCACTGATCTAAACCAGATGTCTAGCAGTGAAGTTGGAATCGAAAACAGTCCTGTACGGAAAGGCGGTTATCGCAATGCCTCTACCTGCACCTGTATACAGACGCGGTAAGGAGGAGTGCAAAACAAGCCTTTTGGGCCAGTTGAAGGCGGAGCCGCATTAGGTGCTAATAGTGTTAGGGAGGAATGATGATGAGGTTGGTGCCAAAGACAGATGACGATGGCAGCTCTTGTGTTGCGAGGACATTATCGGAGTCTAACACAGTCAGTAAAGTTCGTTCATGACGTTATCATACTTTCGGGTTCGCTTTCCTCTATCACCGACGGAATGCTAGACCGCCATTCATGCATAACAGCACACTGACGTGTTTGCAGACTGGTGACCCGAACTTGGATGCACATTAATGAAACTGGCTCTGCTGAACGCTATAGCTGCCATAACCTTATGTTGCATCGCAAAGGGTCTGGGCCATTGGTGACCCAATGCTCTATGTAACCCTTCGATAATTTCTGAATCGACAATCCTCAGCATTTTTGCCATCAAGTTCAGCAATATTTCTTCGTATTACTTTTGAGTGTCTTCATTAATAAGGTCTTAGTGCCATTGGCAGAGAGGGTAGCCATGGGCCAGCCATAAGTCCCAATCATCCTCTCTCTCACTAAATATATGCAAAAGTTACCGAAATGTTACATATCCTATCACCCATTTATGCCGACTCAAACACACCGATACAATGCTTTGTCCATGTGACTACTTGAATGGCTGACGGCAGCTTTGGCCTTCGCGCCAGGTCATAGACACGCTATGTCCCTTCTACTGTCAAACGGGAATTCTCAAAAGGTTACGTCATGGTTTTACAATTAGTACAGCAAATCAAGTTCTGAACTAACTGTAATACTTGTTTATCATTATAGCGTAGAGTGATATTCCGTTGAGTTTTGGAAGGTCCAATGCAAGGGCTGAAGACGTGTATTTGGGAAGAGGGGAGAGGTGGGGTTAAGGCATGGCTAGAAGACCAGGTCGCATACCAAAAACTTGATGTTAGTCTAAGTGAACAACATGCTACGCAGGTAGTCGAATACACAAAGCATTGCATTAGTAGGCGTGTCATCCAAACAAGTAGCGCATGACAATGCGAATTTTGACGGTAAACTGCAACACCCTTCTCCTGGCACTCCTTGTCATTCTGCTCAGATATCATAGCAGGAGGATAATGTAGCACCTCGAGGGTTCCCGGAGGGTGGAAGAAGGCATGAGTGAGGTAGAATACATGAATTCGTAGACGACAGAGCAAATGGGACCGACCATGGCCCGAAGGCCAGATAAGTTTTAAGTTAACCACCAAACGTCAAGTATTCACACAAACAAAGCATTACAGATAGTTTAACGATGATTGTTGCTCACCTCCTGATGGGCCTAGTCGAGAAGCGTAGAAGTGCACCTAGAGTATCGGAGTTACTCGAGGGAAGGATCCGCGCGTTTCTCTTACAAGGCTTTTCAATCGCCTTAGCGCGTCTTTTACGCCAAGCACAATGCTAAACAGCTTATACGTACTTTATGACTGTATCATAATTGTTGATGCTGAAAAGATTCACCAGTTCAGTATTGCTTACTTTTAACCGAGTCCCCAGAAGGACGAGTATTGTTAAATAACAGTACGAATGCTTAATATTGTCAATCTTGCAATGCATTGCCCATTTTAATGTCTGTGTGATTGGTGGTGGCTTTGGTATCCAACCGGCTTTCGAATTAAGCTAGAACTTAAGTTTTCCCCTTCGCTCTGAGTACAAGCATATAGCAATGCTTAACGCCATCTATAGCCAAAAGGAATGCCTACAACATCTGCAATTACTACTGCGAATCTCTGGTTCAAATTGCCAATATAGGCTCTTGGCTTGTGATACAGGTGAAGTGGGTTACTTTGACTTACACTCTTCGTCGAAAACTATTCGATCACTGCACAACCAAAGTAATGATCAATGGGCCGAGATCGCTCTCACCACTGGTGGTAGTTGGTTAACTTTTATCGAAATAGTTACGACTTGCATAAAACAACAGTGTAATCAAAAACCGAGATGCTGTCATTACTTCGCCTTCAAGGACGTCTGTGTCTTAATAAGACGTGCAATCTCGTTTTTCCTCCATTCCGAAAAATGGTGGGTTTTCGGGTGTGCGCCTGTTTCGTGGTGGCACTTTTACTCATTCTTAGAATGGACTTTCGTACCTTCTTTGTAAGAGTGATGCTGTCATCTCATTTGTATCTTTGGTATTGCGTTGTTATTTGCAATTTTAACAGGCTTCGAACGAGGCTCAATTCTACACATTTGAGGCGTTGGATATTGATGGGAATAATGTTTCCATGGAAAAGTATAGGTACGATAATTTGGTCCACTGGTGCAACCAACAACTTGTTTGGCTTTTAGGGGCAACGTGGTTATCGTCGTAAACGTCGCCACATTGTGAGGTCTGACTCAGAAGAACTATGCTCAGCTGCAGGATTTGTATACCCAATATGGCAGCCAGGGCCTCAGAATTCTTGCCTTCCCCTGTAACCAATTCCGTAATCAGGCATGTTGGTGCACGTTCGGACTTTCAAGTTGTGTTTGCATGTTTACTGTGGCCATTTTGTGCTTTTAGGAACCGGGAACGAATGCTGAGATCAAGGAAGCTGCCAGAAATAAGTATGGGCTTACTTTCGACTTCTTCAGCAAAGTCGATGTCAACGGTTCCAATGCCTTGCCGCTCTTCACTTACCTCCGAAACACTCTTAAGGGGACGATCACCAAGTAACTGACCGTTTGTGGGATGTGTTAGCTGTCAATGCCACGTGAATGTTGTGCTTGAATTATTATGAAAGGCTGGGGTTTTCCTCTTAGCTCAGTGGTGTGTAGTTGCAACAGTTTTTTGTGTTGCCATGGCTTGGAAACATAATTGAAAGTCAATGTCGGTCACTTTTGCAGTAGAACAGTGAAACAGTTGGGTTGGAGGTGTGGTTTCATCGCATGATTAGGATAGATGACAGGTGCAATGGGTTTACATTGTCGTCCCTGCTGTGATTTGACGTCGTTGCCACCTTGACCTTTGAGCTTGTGTGGCCTCAGCTTTAATTGGAGGCATTGGCGGTAATGACTGTTCTATATTTCCCATTTTTGTAGTAGTATTAAGTGGAACTTCACGAAGTTCCTCATTGACCGAAATGGAGTCCCGTACAAGCGCTACTCTCCGACAACTGATCCCAAGGTAATGCAGTGCACAAGGATGTAATACGATTCTAAGTTCGTTTTAATTTGCTGTGATTGTTTGGCGTTATTGATTTTCACTGTGGATGTTTCAGCTTTTTTGTTATGGGGGCGTGTTAGTGTGGTGTATCTCTCTGCTGTTCTACAACGGTTACGCCTTCCCATTCAATCACTAAGGTAGTATTCCGCAGGATGTATGGACTAATTTTCATTGGATGGAGAATTTCTCCGAAAATGTTAACATTGAATAGTGTGTCTATTCTCAAATTCGCTATGAGGAGATTTTTGCCCGACATCCTGTTTGCTGTCAAGATTTTGTTGGTGATCGTTTGGTTAGCTGTGTCATTGTTAGATAATTAATGACCTAGTTATTTTGCAGTGATTATTTTTGGCCAACTGAGTAGGCTGATGAAGAATTCCTGCTGCCATCAGGCACGGATTCTCGTGCACTTAGGCTTAAACTCACTAAGATAATCTTTTCCTGGACTATGGCATTACTGGTCAAATACGTTGTCTAAAGGTCGTTCAAGTTTTACCGAATTCTCGCCATGTTGTGGTATTCATCTTACTTTTGGCTGCGTGGGCTGCTCTACGGTTCAAGTCAATTTTTTTTCAACACAACTGTCTACCTGATAGAAATTTAGGGACGTACTTTCCCACCTTCTTTGCTCATTAGTTAGACTACCAGGAGTTGTTTCTTCAATTTAACAAAAGCGTTTTATGTAATAGCATGATGACAGTCCTCTTTCGCACTTGATTAACAAGATTATTAATCAAGCATTTGATAATGTAAGCAAATTTTAACTCACCTTTCTTCTGAAGGACATGACGAAGGACATCGAGGAACTGTTGTCCGTTTCTTAAATGCCAACGAAGATAGTCAGTCCTCCTCCTCATCCCTATTCATCCTTAACGAGTGGTTATGTGTGCATTCGTGTCTCTTATGACAAAGTCAATGAAAAGCCCATTGGTCACATTGACTTTTGATGTTCTCTGCAAACTGGTATACTTTGTAGAGGTGACACCGCATACATTTCCTCTTCCCTCATTTCCACTCCCTCTCATTGTCAAAGGACTGACGTTTTCGTTAAAGTCGTCAATTTCGTATTCTCTTTCTTTAATTGTAACATGCATTATCATCGTGCCTATTGTGTAATAAAATGATTTTTTTAGTCAACACAAAGTCTTCTAAAATTGTGTTATGAAGTTGTCAGTTGTTTATGTTTCGCTATTGCAATGGTTAGTGGGATAAATTGGACAACAGTTCTCCTCCCTACTCCTGATTTCTCAACTAATTAAAACAAAATCTTGCCAAATGGCGTGCGTAGATTTTAATTAATTCATTCGGTCCAACTCGATGTAATGTTCCCGGTATTGCCGAATTTAGCTATGCACTTCTCAGTCTTGTCGTGCTCTCAGCGGCGAAAGACCGAGTTTTCTGCGAGGTGTCGCATTACGCGCCTAGTTAGAAGCTGTCATTTCCTCCAACAGAAATTCTGTCGAGATCCGGAGCCTGGGATTTTCTAGTACTACAAAATTTGATAAGTGATGCTTCCATTGTTAGCTTTGCTAGTCTCTGACCAGGATCGCCTTTCCTTCCGTGTGTGGTGGAGTGGCACAGCAGTTACAGCTCCTCCATCACTAGCTCTTCTTTCACCTCTTTTCCTGTCATCTTTTCACACTACTTGATTTCTGTTAGTTGGCACTTGTTCCTTCACCTCCATTGCGTTACAAATGTTCCAAAGCACACGGCAGTTCTGTGAAGTCGCTTCAACTTAGCTTGATACGTTGAACATATTCCAATCCACTCCATCCCAACGTAGCGTTCAGTATTTCCGGAGGCGAGACTACTTCCTTTCTCCTCAAATCCCTTCGATCTCACTTCGGAATTAGTTGATTCAACTGATTTCACAGAGGCTAACGACATAACTAGTCGGGCTTGTGGAATTTAAAGCTGCATACACACTCGCAATCTCAATGCGGAATGAAGGGAGGCTCATTTACATTTGCAATGAATGTAGAAGGTCGTTTAACCTTCATTCCCAGTCGGTAGCACAAAGAAACGTCAAATAGATCACTTATAGTGTTGAAAACTTTAAATTGAGGTGCTTCAAAGGTGGATGGTACTTACACTCAACTAAGCGCCTTTACAGATTGACTAAAAGAGGCACTTGAGTAATTTTCCATCTCG
>UYWX01020744.1:6261-18036 GCA_900622495.1 Hydatigera taeniaeformis | reverse complement strand
GATTGCGAGAGCCTAGTACACCTCACTACTCTGTTTCAATCACTAGCCGAGAGTGGAAATGTTGGCATCTCTCCTGTAATACAGTGCCAATGCAGTGCGATGGTGGAGCAAATGGACCCTAGGGAAGGTGTGATGGTAATGTGAGGGGCAGACAAATGCAGACGTCGAGGTTATCTGTTTACACCATTCGGCATGACTGTTGGAGGGCATTAAATCTCGACAATTGATTCACAATCCCCACTTCCTCATCACGTAAGTGCCACATAATGTGTAGGAGGTTTTGATAGTGCTCATTGAATTTGTATGGTGAGCTATCAGGAGAGGAGTCCGTGCAGATGGGGTTGGAGAAGTCGAAATGCGTGCACTACCTTGGATGCACTGATTGCGGCAGTTTCCTTCGCCCTTGTACGTACGTGAGTCGATGATGTGGTGGGCATGCAATGCTTCCAACCAAGAAAAACCCAAAGTGGTTTACACAGCAGTCCTTTTGGCCCATTCCACACCCAGGATTGAGGAGATAAATGAATATGACACCTCCTCACTTCACACATGCATTCCGCCTTCCCTCCTCGATGAACTTGGAGGGAAGTGAGGAGCAGTGGCATCACCAAGTCAACGCTCCAGTATTGTGTGAACACGCGAAGGATTCTCACACAACAGGCATTCCAACGTCCACACATGTGGGTTTGTGGTATGACGGTGAGGTTTGAAGGATGAGCCTCTTGCTTTGCGTGGCTCTAAACGACGTAGCAGACGAGAGCAATAACTAAACCTGCCTTTCTCCTCACTCCTCTTAAGCACTCGCATACACACCCTCACCCACACCCACACTTACAGATGCCCACACATCCACACACCTTGTGTACCCATTTGTGCAATACTCCTCCTCCGTCTCCTTCTCTCCCAACCTCTTCGCACCCTTCTCGAATCCTCCGCGTTCCCTTCAACCCCTTCTCCGCCTCCCCTAGCTCTCTCCCCACCCAAATCTCTACATACCCTCAATGTCTGTCCTCTCATGCCTCCAATCGCATCCTTGCTGATGTCCAAGTATTATGCCCTTGAGGTCATTTGTTGAAACCTCCCCATGCCTCCATTCCTGTCTCTCGTCCCTTCTGCAGCTGCGTGCCTCCTCCTCCTCCTCCTCCTCCTCCTCTCCCTTGCCCTCCCCTCTTGCCCTTCCTCCCTCACTCCTCCCTATCTCCGTCTTTGGGGTTATTGTGTCTGCACTGTTGCAGGTGTTCACTGACCGCCACCTTTGTCTGAAGAAGTGCCTAGACAGTGTGTGCGCGTGTTGCTTGACGGAATGCGAGATGCTGGTAAAATGATTTACCTCCCACCACCTTACAGATGGACTGTGTAATGTCAGCTTTGGGGAGACCTTTACACGGTTGGAGTGTTAAGGCGTCGGCAAGCTGAGGTACTAATTTCTCTCTCACCTCTTCCCTTTGAGCCCCTTTCCTCGTGTAGTCCCAACGAAATGGGCAAGTGAGACGAAAATCTTGCGTCACTAGAGCTGGAGAGAAAAAAATTACCCGTGCAAGTGAAATCCATTCTCACTTCTAAAACTTCTGTTTAACTCTCAAGTTTGTTGGAGGAAAGATTTGCTTTGCTTTTTCTCCTCACCTCAATCCAACCATCCTAAGGTGACAGTTAGTGAGTGAAACAAAATAGAATAAAATTTCTTCTCTCCCAAGACGGCAATGGGGCTATTAAAAGTCGTTATTAGTGCAATAATGTCATTGCCATCGCATAAATGAGACACTTTGTCAAGGTATTTAATTGTTGAGATTATGGCCATGTATATGAAACTTGGAGACGGGTCGGAATAGGGCTTGTGGAGGAGCTTCACAATCTTAAAACCGAACGTGTCACCTGCAAGCATTACGCCCATCTACCGGAGGTTGTAGCGACTCTCTCAGTATGGCGTTGAAATGTCTCAAAGTTCATCGTTGACAGGATACGTCTAAACTAACTATTGTCCACTTTGCAAATTTTTTCACCTCAAAGTGCCACAATCCGTGTGGACAATGTCAAGTGAGTAAATCGATCCTCCTCAGCTCTTGTCAAGAGACTTTGAAATAAAAAAATAAAGAGAATTTAAGACCTGACTTTCTGTTGATATTTGAAGGCAATTCTCTACCTCCTCATCATTGCGGTAAGCGATCTCCATCGAGATTTTGGTGTTCGAGTGATAGACGACTTGTCTTTTGGTCGCTTTTATTTTTTGCGTCCTGTTTATGGGCCTCTTCTAACCACTCAACATTACTTTCAAATGTTGAAATGTAGACACTAAGTCCTTACTAATTTTATGCATAATAAAATTCTAAGCACTGTCAATGTTGGGACTCCTCCTCATCTCCACCATCCTGCGTTCTCCAACCGACAAGCATGGGTGTGTTTCACACCTCTCGAATTATTAAAGCGCACTGTGCGGGGAGTGGTTGCTGTTGGTAAAATATGAGCATCCTCGGCTTCCAATGATGGACAGTGCGTTGGGAGCCCATCGTTGACGTGCACAGGTCAATCAAAATGAGGAATAGGCATGAGAACGACGATGTCGTTCGACTGATTATTCCTCTGAGGGTTTGAGAGACTCTCATAAATTTGACATTTTGAAAGACTGCCTCAAAGGTCTTAGAGTTCTCAATTTTCTTATTTTAAACTGTACACACTTTCTGCAGCCAATTTGATGGCTCATCAGACTTTTGAACTACTCTCTGTCTGTTTAGTCAACTTAAAAGTAATTGTAACGAACACTCCATTGCTGTGCCATTGCTAAAATAAGAGACAGTTGCAAACTCTCCAACAACTTTTGCATAACCACTCCTTCAAATAATAGCTCTTCTAGGTGAGGAGAAATTTCGGCTGCTTAATTTATTGGGCAAAATAGTCGGCACAGACATAAAAGGCTGCCCCAGCCTTAGCGCATCTCATCAGACGTGGCTCTGATTGTTTGATTGACATCCTTTTGCATGCCTTTCAAAGTATTTGGAGACGTCTAATGAGTGTTGTTGATGCATGTTAAGGGGAAAAAGAGGGACATTATTCTCCTTTTCCTCCTACTCCTTCTCCTGTGTCATAAAAGGCACGAAACAAGTTGGCATTAGTGAAGTGGCAGTAAAGGCGGAGGAGAAGCAGACACTTAACCGGGACTGACTCGCCCAAACAGGCATTTTATGCCGTGTAGGGTTTTTTTTTTGGCCAAGTGGTCGTGAATCTCGGCACATAATCACAACCTCTACACAGGCATATAAATTGAAAGAAATCCGACGTGATGACTTGATTTTAGTAACACTGGGATCTCGATTTTTTAACATTCACGCTCCCGTAGTTAATTTTTCCCTTATATAGTTTGCATGAATGTCAGCGATGTCTACTGTTTGAGTCAGAAGAGCAGGCAAATGCTGAAAGGCTTGATTTTTACTACACAGTAATATCCACATATACATGGAGCTAATTGACCTCATCGCTTTCCGTCAGATTCCTCTCTTTGATACCTTTATAGGAAGGACACCTCTTAAAATTGGGGACGTCAAAGGTCAATTATCGAATGCTTAATCGAACCTAACACCCACCATCACTCTTGTCCACCCTATTGGTGGATCTTTGAGGTACTTCTCCATAAAATGACGTCATCAGCAGTTCGGAATTTGTCCATGTCACTCAGATGAGCAGAGGCCATAAATGTAATCACAGCGATTTATTAACGCATAATTACAGCCAGAGATAAAGAGAGGGGAAGGGAGGGAGCGAGTTAGACCAAGAAATAGTTACTGTGAAAGTGTAAAAAGGAGGTGAAACAAACGCAAGATGTGTCTGTGTGGATTGTCGTCGTAATATACATAGTGTCCCTCCCCATCGTGTCTAGCGTCTGTTTCCCCCGCAAATTGTGCCCTTTTTACATGAAAAAATAGACGAAGGAAGTGAGATGACGAGTCAGATGGTGACTATGCCAGCTTGTCATGATTGTTATTTGGTCGTGACAAATGGTGCTGCTGATGATAATAATGGAGTGGTTTTAAATGCATTAGGTCATTTGAGGGAGCAAGTGATGGTGCTGGAAGTGGAGACAGGAATCACCTCTCCTTGCTAATCGATGAAAGACCGGTGGAATGAACAGAGCAGGAGAGAGAGCGAGCATTGAGAGCTAGAAGTATTGAGAAGGTGACATTATGATCTTCCATTCTCGTGCTCTCAGTCTACAAGAAAACTCAAAGTTAGTTTTACTTAAATCATAAAAGTAGAAGTTGTAATGCGCCTAAGGAACGCACCGTTTAGGTGATGACGGACAGACGCTGGGGGCAATTAACCGCAATGCCATTATCCGCATTCGGAACATCTGTTGAGACCGAGACTTCGCCTCCCAATACCTTCGTGGTCGCCTGTTGCAGACTCTGATAGCCTGTCATGCTCTGTGTGCTCATTGCATCATAGAATTGTGGTGTGTAGGTGGTGGGAAATTCCTGAGCTGCAGTAACCCCAACTTGGGGATAATAGGCGGTAATATAAGCAGTGGTATCGTAAATGGTGTCATCACCCATGGATATCGCATTGTACACTCCAGCCGTACTGTAATCTCCCCACTCAGCTTGTCTAGCACAGTCGTAGTTTGCTTGGTGGTAGTCTGCGGGCCGTTCTGCTCCAGACCGAATCATGTTGGATAGATCCAGAGCTGTCGAAAAGCCGGGTCGTTGGACATACTCATAAGCACTGTGAGTGCCGTAGGCAAAGCTCGTGTCCGCTGGTTCTGCAGGCAATTGGTTCAGAGATGGTTCAACTGAAGAGAACTTCGGAGCTACAGATGTAGTAATTTCCCTGCTTCCTCCACCTGCAACACTTGTACTATTACAACTGCTTGATAACCGCTTTATCAGTGGATGCTTTGTCTGAGTTGTCTTTGTTAGATTTAATACCTCCTCCACAAAAGCGTCCATCCGACCAGCAACTCGAGTCACTAAAACACGGGATCATTGCATAAATTTTTTACTTAATTAAATTTCAGTAGAAAATTTTACCTACCATGGGTAGTTGACGCAAGCCACTTGGCACGTGAAAATAAAGCACCAGTCTGCTCAGGATCGGAACTGCCTCCAGACTTTTCAGCATCTGCGCCTGCAGTGCTAGCACCTACCTTGACGGCAGCGCCTTTATCGCCGACTTGCTGAGACTGTTGAAGCAGCCTAGCGAGTGAGGGACTCACGCGCTGGGCAATCATCTTCTTCAAACTCGTGATCAGGCAGGCGAGCTCCTCTGGAACGAAGGAGACTTTTGAAACAACTTCAACAGATTTTAAAGAGGGATTTAATTTGAAATCGGCAATTCATCTTGTGCAAAAGTGGTGATAAAGGTGAATAGCTGTGTGTTTACATAGAAGTAACAAAGCTGTGAGGAAGTAACGAAAGGCAGGAGCCACAAATGCATGGTGGTCTTTTTACGGTTCATGATTAGCTTTCAGTTTGGGACGTTGTTAGCACTAGTCTTGCGGATGGTTAATTGGCTAATAGGACAAAATGAACCGAGAGCGCTCACACACAATAGGAGTCAGTCCAGTCGCCGCCACATCAAGTAGGCAATCAGATAAGGCAGGAGCAGCAGCAGCAGCAGCAGCAGCAGCGATGTTCCTCAACTCGCCAGTCGGGTATTTGTCTGTCACCCCTCATGCCGAACTGAGGCAGGGGTGATAATCAGATTCGTTGTGCAGAGTTAAACGCTCTTTACACTCCCCCTATTCCCATCCCTTCTATCATTTTTTTTTTGCGGTGGGACAAGCGGGTGGACAGAGAACAAGAGGGAGGCGAGTCACTTCTGTTTTGTTTTCGTGCTTCCACTGATTTTAGAGAAGGGGGGAGGGGATGAAGGAGGGAGAGAGAGATGGCGAGCTTTCATACCCATGTGCACTGATTGTGCTATGAAGACAAAGATATCTGATTTTCTGTTCCTCCTCCTCCTCCTCCTCCTCCTCTTGCTTGTCTTGATCGAAATTGACCACAGTCTAGTCCCTCCTTCCCTAAGTCCTGTCCCTCCGAATTCCTCACCCCTTTCACCACTGATATTCAATTAAGCATCACAAACAATGGCTTCCTTGTGGTTTATGCAAATTACTACTAATTAGAATGTCTGTCTTTTCATCTCGCATCTCTGCTCCTCAAACAAGGGATAAAATTTCGAAATTAAATCGAGCATGTGTAGATTACATCCATCACAGACCCACTTTGTTTGCCCTCTCTCCTCTCTCTCCCCCTTCCTCCTCCTCCTCCTTCTCTCCTTGGCCTCTTCGCTTGCCCTCAAACATTTATCCGTGACAGGATGCTTTGTTACTTCCTCACCTAAGCTGAGATGATAAAATCCCTCCACAATTTCATTTCTGTGTGCCCTTATGGGCCAGACATTGTGGCAAGTAGGGCAAAAATTCAAGCACCGTATCAGCAGGCGTGCACAGATGCCACATAAATATATTTATATGCATACATATACACACACACACACACACGCCTCTGGTCTCTGCGCCCCACGCACCACATGCACACATATGGTAATTACCTACACCTCCCGCAACTCCATACGCAAAACGATCAACTGCATAGATCATGAGGTTAATGTCGCATAGGCACTACCGATTGTCACACTCTGTCGTGCCCACTCTTTTCCTTCCACTTTCGGATGTTTTGAATGAGGTCCACCACGACGTGGATAATTTGGTAGCAAAAGGCGAAACTTACTGTACTCCAGTCCAAGACCTGTGTATTTGATTTTGTTGGACTCGTGGAAGGCCTTCTTCTTTAGCCGACAAATCCTACAACAAAGGAAGGGGGATGATGTAGTCGCACTTCCACTCCACCTTTGCTTGAGGACGACTGCACATTGTGGTGGATGGACTTAACTAGAAATCTGTTGGCTTAAAACTTTTTTTGCATTTTTTCCACTGAAAAATGGCTGAGATACTAAGTTTAGATTGTTAGGGACTTTTTCACCTCTGGACACATAAAATAAGGTCTAGAAGGTGTTGAACACCTTTCAAAACCCACAACATGGTGCGATGTCATGCTGAAGGTGTTGGATTGTGTCTTGACTAAAGTGCCTCAACCACACCCTCTCACCCTACCTTATGCATCCTGTGAACACAAAGTGGCCTTCATTAAATCACACTTGTTCACCTAAAGCAGAAGTCTGTCCAAAATGCTCGCCTCCAAAAGTCAGTGTGTTGTCTACGACGTGGTGAAGGTTCTGCACTGGAAAACTGCTGCATTCTTAAGGCAGGTAAAATGCAATCTTTCAGCCCCTTCCATCAGCAAGGATTACGAGGTATGCATGGTTGCGACAGAATAGATGTTTAGCTAAAACTATTATTTCTTTTTTTTATTTAAGGCAGCCAGTTCTTCTATGCCTTCAACGCTTCCTGCATCGTGTTTTCAGCAGTCCTCTAATCGGAGGCTATAAAGTCACTCGAGACAGGGCTAACGCTTTTTTTGAGTTAACAACAATTTTACGTAAAGAATTTCACTTAATTATGCACAAATTACCGAAAAATATTTTAGTTTAGATGTTTAAGTGTCGTGTGCAGCTCAAACCAGGCGAAGGTGGAGGGTGTTTGAGCAAGACTTTTGTCAAATCACACATACACATTTGAAGGAGTTCTCGTCCTCCTTCAGGAAAAGCTACTCAAGACGTTGTATTGTTCTTTCTTTCTGATCTCTTTACAATGTTTTAGACTTATCTGAGCAGAGAGAAAGAGGGAGACTTATTTTACCCTTTGTAGTTATCAAAAAATTAGCTTACTTGCTGGCTAATTTATTTTTCTCCCTTTTGGCCTCTTCAACACGCCAGGACGGTGGTACAACAGCCTCCATGTCAAAGCGTGAGGGTGGGAGGAGTCCATTCAAATCGCCGCCTCCCCCTCCACCACCTCCTGTTGATCCACTGCCACCGCCTCCTCCACCAGCCATTATGATCTCCCCTTGGCGTGTTATCTGTGCTGACAGTCGGTCCAACTCATCACCCATGGAGCGTAGTCGCAAGATATTCGGTGTCACGTCGTTTCCATCACCCCGACGCAGCTTTGAGCAGTGCACCAGATCGTTGCGCTTCTGAACTGGATCCTCAAACACCACAAGAGGATACTGGGGTAGGGAGTGAGCAGCAATAGAACAATTTCCCACTCCACTCACACCTATGCTGCTGCTACCATCGTAGCAGCTACTCAAAGGACTAGTAGAGGTGGAAAGAGGTGAAGTGGCTCCACCGTTGATCAGTCGCATGGCTTTGGGACCCTTGCACTGCGCGTTGTACTGCCAGAAGTAGGCGGAGGGTGTGATACCACCTGCACCAGTTACCGAACTGTTTGAAGAAACTATAAATAAAAAAAGGGGTTTGTACTGTGACGTGCTTCAACCGATCATCAGTACGCCCTCCTTATTGGCTTGAAGCTTGAAGTAACAAAGTCGTCTTCCCTCCTCACCATTGCTTTACTGACAAGTTGGAAGGGAGGTAAATCAAAAGTTGATGTGAGCCAATTCGATACACCTGAATGTCATATGTGATGGCAATTCTCTGCCACTCACCTGATCACTCGTTGCTAATCATATGTAAATAATCAATCATGGCACTATGGTGGCACGAAACTCTACTCGTGGCATACATCTGTACTGCCTGGAGACATGTGCACTTCCATGTGGCTACAGAGGGAACTCTTGTGGCAGCATTAAAGGCGAGACAGTGGATCCGACGGGATGCTTTTATCGGCCCAGCCTCAAGCCATCGGTGGGTGGATACCCATGACGGGTCAAAGTGTCACACCCTTCTGATCACGTCACGCCACCCTGGTCCCTCCGCCACAGCTTTCATGCGGAGTGGTAGTACAGGTTTTTTGTCACTTTGTCGAAAAGGTGATGGAAAGACTTTTTTGCGTTAAATGTATTTGGTTGTGAGGCAACACAGAGGATCTTAAAGCTGTGTCCCTCTTCCCGCAAATCTGGTCTTACTCCACCCTAGACGGCTCGGAGCGGAGAATGTGGTCGTTTCCCTTCACAATGATGCGTCCCGATGCGAATGGGCAGAGGAAAAAAGGAAAAAAAACAAATAAACAAACAAACCTTTTTTAGAGCTTAAAGCACTCCAAATCTTGAATCAGAAACTTTGCTCTCATCGGCAAGCAAAAGGATTCAGGTGAACTACTCAAATTTTTTTGTCCTCTCATTTGTGCAGTAAAATGATTTACAGAGCTGATCAAATGCCTAGTTGAACTCACTTTTTGACCTTCATTGGTAAAAGAAAAAAAGAAGTTATTTAGTTATTGGAGCAATCTAAACGGTCAACACAGAAGTACTCAATTGGCTAGCTGTCAAGCAGTGGTCAGAAATCAATGCAAGTTCTTGTGCACTCTGATTTTGACAACAATTTTAGTGGTTAGTGGCACTCAGGACAATTTTAGTAATTTTAACTACTCCACTGTCTCTGACATTGCTTTGGTGAAGTTGAAAAAAGGCAAAATTGAGGGTGTAGTGTGAATGTGTGTGTGTGTGTGTTTCAATTTATTGTTCAAAGTTTATGGCAATTAAGCAGAAACTGAACCTTTCTACCTCTTGACCTGAAGACTTTTTTTTGTGTGTGTGTGCGTGTGTGCCGTTTTTCCTCCCCGCAGCATTGACGGCAACAGGCGTGAGTTTTGCGCAGTTTTCGAGGTAGTTGTGAGTTCACCCCACCTAAACGGTTGCTACCGTTGACCCCGAATCGACGGAATTGTAGCTAATAGGCCTCTCTTGCTCTCGCATTCCACCCGCGCCCCCCCTACCCTCCCCCTTCTCTGCCCCCCCCCTCTGGCCCTCGCCTTCCACACCTTCACCACGGTTGCCCTCTTTAATAACACTTACGACTGTTACAGTCATAAACTCATTAAACTACTCAACTTTCTTTAGTCTGCTACACACTTTAGGACTCCATATTTGAAGTCGCCAAGTTGACTCGGATTCCTCTACACCGGTGGTGCAATGAAGAACTCGGATGAGAAGCTCTTCCAATTCCAACAGTCTAGCAAAATGGTGGTCTCGGTGGCTCGGTTAGTGGGTTGAAAGTGGTCAGACTTGGTCACAGTGACGGACCAACAGCCTCCGGAGGCGCATGCCATCCTTGGAGGGCCAAGATTGCTCAGAAGCGTCAAGACACGCACTTTTGTGGTCTCGTGGAGAGAGTGGACGTGAATGAGACGATGAACATCTTCTAACTGCAAATGGTTTTTAAGATGCAAGTCACGTGTGGAGGAAGTCACAGAAAACAGCCTTCAAGGCGGTACCGAACTTCACTCCCACCTTATTTTATCCACACTTCGAGGAGGAAATTAACGATTACTCCCACACTTCCAAGCCGTACGCTATTGACATTTGACATTAAAGCCCATACAACGAATGCGGCTGAAGGGGATGGGGATGCGGGTTTAATTAGGTCTCCTCATCACCTTCTTTCTGCACTAGGAAGTGTGTCTAAGTCATAAAACTTTTGAGCACTTATTAAACCTTCACCTTTGACCCCTCTGCCTCCTCCAATTCTTCACTCTCCCTCACCATCTCATCAACGGCCACCATCGTGGAGTTTCAACAGTCGTAAAAAGAAGGAAAGAATTACCAAATCCTTCTCGCGGTTCCCTTGCACGTGTGAAATGCCTAATTACCGAATTGAAGCGTTCAGTAATAAAAATGGTTTGCGAAGGGTATTTTATTCCTTAATAAGTGCTTTTTATCGTGGAGGGGCGGTTTGTGAAAATTAATCGCTACAGATCACCGGTAAAATTATTTGAATCGACGCTAAATTCTATCGGAGGAGGGCTGCTCAAACCGTTACTTGTCAAACAAGGAGATCAAAAACCTGATGTTGAAGCGTTTCCAAGTGGATGACGATTTGCAGTCTACGAGGCTTTAGTCGTCCTCCAAATCAGGCAGTCAACAAAGCTGACTGCTCATTTTGAACTCGCAAAGTGGACCATTGGCAGGAGACCCAGCTGACCATGTATTTGATGCGAGAGCGGTTATAGGAAGCGATGGATGATGGCAGAACGCTTGATAGGGATGGCAGATGAAGTCACTATTCCAATCGAGGTCGTTCAGCCTTAATAAAGTTCCAGCACAATGGCAAAATGCGTCCCAAACAACAGCACCACCATTTGTATGGTTTGTGCGTCCGTCTATTCGCTTGTATGAAATCGAAGCAGCACATCAAGATGGTCGGGTTGGCCTTAGACGACTTCCCAGAAGTGTGGGTGTAAAATCATTGCCGCGCCTTCCAAATGGAGGAAGAAAGTGGCAGGAGAACACCATGCACGCAGGCAGGTAGGATTTGAAGCGTGGACATGAAGGCACCATCTGGTTGTGCAATGGCGCCTACAGAGGCACGTGTACTCGTCCACGCATTGAGGCCACCTTATTATCCACGTCCACAAACCGTGCCATGGTGACAGTGTGTGTGTGTGTGTTTGCCAATGCGTGTTTGTGTGTTCGTACAACTGCGTCACCTGTCGACTACGGAGAGGCTTTCCTTTTTTCTTCCCTCCATAATATGATGAAGGCTGTTGGGGAGTGGAGGGGAGGAGAGGGGCGGTAAGGGTGGCGGCCTCGTACGCAATCCTGCCTACCGTTCCTAGCCCCTTCGAATGCCACTCTGCTTCGGCCGTTGCGTTGCATGGAGAGAGAGAGAGAGAGAGACTAAGGCCCGCTACGTGAGAGAGTTAGTATGGCTGCAACGCCATCTGCACATGGCATCACACAGTGGGGCGAAAAAGTGACTTTAAAC
>UYWX01020742.1:1154-18200 GCA_900622495.1 Hydatigera taeniaeformis | reverse complement strand
GTCTACATAGTTTTGTAAAATTATGTCCTGACCATCCTTCTCAATGTTATTAATGAAATCAAAGGCTCTCCCAGACCCACTGTGATGTACATATTTACCCATTCAACGTGGAATAGCTGCTGTTGAGTTGCTATGTCCCATTGACTATGTTAGAAATAGATGACGAATATGTTATGTCATTCCTCCTCTCTGGTTGCGGAAACTAAATTAGTCATTAGTCGTAAAGATAATTACTTTAGTTTCAATAGGAGGTTGGGAGTTTCCTCTTCGTCCGGTTGGCGGATTTTCTTACAAGTTACACATCCTCGCACACCTCACTAAATTCATAAACTACGAAAATAAGTCCAATGCAGTTAATTTCACAAAATTAAATATCATAGTGCATAAATCGAACAAGTTGAATTTAAATGCTCGGTATTTATGATTTGAACGCCAAAAACGGTTTTTCTGCAGTGTACGTGTCACAAGAATGGTTACGTGCAGAGCCAAAGTACAGGTTCAAAACATTACATGACGCTAATTTTTGTAACTTTTTTATTCTCTCCCCATTATTATTCTAAAAGTATCTGAAATATTTAGGAGATTGGTGGGCACAATCATCACCGGCATGAGGATCGGCGCGAAAGGAGAAAGAGTTTTTGTACTTCTCTCTACAATGTGACGTTGGCACCATTAATCGACGGCTCCCGTCACACAATACCTTGGCAGCTACTTTTGTTGTGGCCAAACGGTTGAGCAGCTATGTTTGAATCGGTCCGGAAGGCTACGTGGAAGGCATCGTTCTACTTCCACAATCCAATTGTCACTGATAATGTGACAATAATTTGTTGACCCTTGCTCAGGTGCGCTGCCAAGGCTGGCAGTGCATGCTGCTGACAGCCTGCTGTTGTCCGCGTTTATGGATAGTGATGCAATGGGGTTCTGATCTTATGTTTTCTCTAGTTTGCCATAATCGACTTCCTAAACCATTATTTGCTATTTATTAATTATATTTTCTCACATAAAAATAGTTCGTTTTCTCTTTACATTAAGCACCATAGTACACTCTCTATGGGAATAACTAAGAGTAAAATTTCTTTTCTATTACACACATTAGAATAAAGGGGTCTAAAGTGACCCGAAATGCAGGTTAAATATTTAGTCTTAAGGAACACTTCAGCCCTTTTCCGCATGCACAATGACGACAGGAACAGTTAAATTGTGTACAACATAATCTGAAACACGACTTAGGGATGCGCCAGACAAAATGCCCTGACCTTTTGACTCCATTACGATCATATCGACGTTGTGGTTCTTTGCAGAAGTGAGGATGGCCCGACCAGGTTGAGTATCCACGTGAAGGAAAGCCCTTGACTCCAGACCAGCCTCCTTGGCCAAGCTCATATAATTCAACCCTAGGGCCTTACTTCTGTTCATTACACTCTCAACGGTTTTGGGAACGTCCTCAAACCGCACTTCCGGATTTTCCATGTCGATTCGCATTTCACCTGACGTGTAGAGTGGCTCCACAACATGCACGAATGTGATGAAGTCGCCAGGTAATCTGACATAGTTAAGGTACCACTTGAACGCGATAGAACAATTTTCGCTGTCATCTATGGGGAAGAGGATCTTGCGAACCCTCCGACTTTCCTCGCTGCCAACGACCGACATGATTGTGACGGAGTAATTAATGCTATCATAAATGCGCAAGTTTTTCTCCGCCTAATTGGTCAAATGAAAGGCTTGGCAGGTCATTGGTTCATCTTCCACGAGGTCAGACCAAGCAACGAACGACCCGCTTCAACTTACGTTCCAGAAGTAAACAGAATCTGCAAGTTCAATAAAATTCGGCCCTGTTTTGGCAGAAGAATGTACTTTATGTTCGGAGCAATGAAACAGACATTGTCAACAAATTTTTGCCACAATTTGGATGAGCTGAATTCAAGGCCGGATAGTGTTGTACGTACCTTCGACTAAGGCATATTTTTAATAAACTAATTAATGGTCTACTTTTGACATCCTAGTTCCTACCCAATAACATGAATGTCGGGCACAATGGCGCTTGGGAACCTACTTTTTTGGCGCACGAAAAATAAAACAGGCAAGGGAGAAAGTCCTTTTGGACAGAAACAGTGCCCCGCACTATAATGAGCTTGGGGCTGATAATGTTCTGACAACAAATTGTCACCCCAAACGCATTGGTTTCATCGGATCTTCAGCGATCCATCACAGATTACTTAAAACCCCTTCATTTTCAATTGATCATGGTTAATTGTTTATTTCATGATAGGGCAATAGTTCTAAAATTCTTGTGTGCCACATCTTAAATCCAGCTGTCACTTTAATTAACCATATCTTAACTTTGTTTGAAAGTTTTAAGAAGGAAAGTGAACGCAACTGAATTGTCTGTGTGTTGATTGTATTAATTTACCAAGGGATTCAAATCCTAGTGGACATGCTAATAAAAAGCGATAGAAAGTGCCTACATGGCTTTACAGCGAGGATTATGTAGCACCACTTACCGACTTAGTATCAAAGGCATACAATATAAAATGTAGTAATTAGTGCAATTACAACCTGATGTAGCACGTTCTATCTTATCATTTGAAGAACACTTTCTTGGGAAGAAAGCAAATCGTAAAACAATCACAATTAAAAAAACTGTTTGATCTTAATCTTGTAGGTATATTTGCATACACCTCAATTACTGATGTCTATGTTAAAAGAAGTTTTCAATGAATTGTTTATAAAAACTGTCTCGTCGCACTCGCCTATCGTCTGTAGAGGGAGGAACGACAGTCAGAGTGATGTTTGGACAATTCCGCAACACGTACTCAGTTATACTATCAAACTCATGCCTCTCAAAGTCGTTAGAGACTCTTACACGAGGTCCAATCAGAATGGTGTGGACACCTCGTTCACGTGCAGTACGCACGATCCTGAAGCCCGGACTGATGTCCAACTGTACAAGACCGCGACAGGGTAGACCAAGTTCGTGCGCCCAACGTAGAAACCGCCGTACAACGGTCCGCCCACCCATCATTGCAGCCTCTACCAGCGGGTCATTTGATCCAACTCCCACATTCTGCGATTCGCGCATCGGTAGTGTGGGCTCAACCACCGCAAGGATAAGAAGTTCGTCTCCAGGTCGGCGGAAGGACTGGGAGTACCAACGAAAGACTCGTTCACTCCCCGTATCATCATGGACTGGAAGGAGAAGGATTCTGCTTGTGCTGCTGCTTCCGTTGTCTCCTCCACTAACGTCCTTTTCGGCTGACTGCATGGTCCGATTTGAAGGGCACTGCTGCCAGCCTGGCCGAATCCCAAATGCGAGCATGCTTAGAGGGGAAGGGGTGCTTGCACTTTTGCGGTGGACGTAAACGTTGAATCCCAACTAACCCTCTTATGCCCCATATTAGCTTACCTGAATCATCATCAATGTATTTATTGTTCGGACTTTAAAATGCGGATGAAACTTGCAATAAATCAGTTATTGTTTACCAAGTTGATGATGCTGCCATCATTTCCATGTATGTATTAATGTCAGCTGATTTGATGCATTAATGCATGCATGTTTTGAGCCAAAATCCAAACGCCTCAGAAATATAGGCGCCTCCAACTTCTAATAAACTGTAATATCACTTTGTTTGCATTGCTTTGGTAAAATAAAGTTAGCTGTCAGGAGCATTTGATGCTGTGCCTGTAGATTCCTGAAATTACTTTATTGGCGTAGTACATGGATGATTTATCGATATTTAGCAAGGGGACAAGGGGATGGGACCTTTGACATGGCCTGGAGAGCGTACCACTGGGCTAGAGTGATATGGCCATCTTAGTTACCAAAACCAAACTGACAATCAAACAAACAAAATATTGCAGTAATACTTTGTCCGAGCAATCTATGGTGATGTGGACTATGTTTCTTGAGACCTTTTTGTTTCTCAAATGAAATGCCTCTTTGAACATGTGGGCATTTGTTCATCACAGTTTAAGTGGATTTTTCCTTTAATTTGCCACAATCTGCTCGCAAAGCGAAGTTTAAATTGGGGTTTTAAAACAATGCTTCTTTCTACTTATTCACTTGAGTAGAAAAATAACATGGTGCTTGAAGCACGGCTACAACCTTGATTCTTTTACTGAGTTAGACGATTGTCACTTGACTTAAGCTTCCTCTTTGGAGGGTAATCCTCATTTCTCCCCACTACGGGAGCCTAGTTAAGCCGGCATTATGGATAAAGTCATTGGATGAGAAACTTTACAACCGCACTTTCCAATTAACGTGGTCGGTGTTCCACTTTCATTTACTATAACAATCCCCGTCCTACAAGGTTGTGAGGATTGGCTAATTTTTTCATATGCTCGCCAAGTGAAATGACCTTTACATTAGGTTTTTGCTTTGATAATGAGAGAATTGGAGATCTCTCTAAAGGTTTTAGCAAAAACTGGTTTGTTTTCATGCGAAGCTAAAGAATGCTGTGATAAGAACAAATATACTGCTTTCTGCTTTTTAGAGGGAGTCTTCAACTCAAAGGTTCGCAATGAAATGGATGCTTAAGAATGAAACCACAAGGTGCACAGTGCATAAAGCGTATTCCCGCCGATCTTAAAGGCAGCGTCCCAATGGGTAGGTCCAAATGGGGTTTTGGTGCACAGATATCATAGACATTTGGAAGCGCAGAAAATATGGTTAATGGAAGGAATAAAGTGCTTGACTTAGCCAAATAGAGACCTGGCTTAGGTTGGATTTTTACAGTAAGGAATGGGAACAAACAGAAATGGCAATGTCAATCGCACCACAATAATTGGGAATGTACATCGAGCAAAACGTTTACGTATCGCCATTAACTATTGTAACAAGTGTGTAAGGTGTGACTAGAACCATTCAACTGCTGTGAGGAGGTCAAGTGATCACACCTATTGAATGCATCAAGTTTCATCCCGAAGCTTCAGGTCTCATGATGGCGAGGAGTAGGTGCCGATAGTGCAGATAGAGTTAGGGGTGTTTGAAGTCAGCGACTTGTAAAAGAATGCTAATGATTTAACTCAAAGCGCATCACTAACGGATTCATTTAAAATGCAAGTCGAAAAAATTGTTTGTATTGCGGTGAGGCATAGTTAATTCAATTATTATCGATTGTGACTCAAGTATTACCTAAGGATTCTGGGAAACTGTAAAATAAAGCGCTAAAAGCGAAGATGGCAAATGGATGAGTAACAGCCTATATGATTGACTTTTTGCGTATAGAATGCTGCATACGGACACAGCCCTTTTTGAGAAGGTAGCTACAGGCGCCGCCAAAACGGACTCCGTGGGAGACGAAAACTATGCAGTTGACCAATTCTGACTTGCACAATGCACAGCGATCTTGCCTACCATAACTCACGTCCTACAAGTGCCTTTCGCAATCCAACGACGAATCTTACGCACTTCCTCTCCAAGCCACTGATGAGCCATTCCAATTAGCAATCGTCGACTCACAAGTAAGGCACCCCTTGACCGCATTCACAAAAATTAGTTTGTCGTCATCGCAGTAGCAGTACTGCACGTATCAATTAGATCCGCATTTGTAGTTTTCTCTTGTTCTGACATGGAGAAGAATTTTTAAACTCATTCTGCTAAATCCACATGTCGTCTATTCCCGGTTTGCCTGCTAGCGTAAGTGCGTCTGTAAATGATATGGCTGAAGCATTTCCAACCTGGCTTGGAGATTTAATCTAGTTTTGTTTATCAGTGCCATGCACAAACACAAAGCATTTAAACGTACCGTGGAACGGTTAAAGGAATGCATTTATTTTGAATTGATCATCCAACATCAAAACAAGGCTGTAAATGTGAAACGAGTGTGCAGAATGCGCAGATTCGCTACTATTGGCTAAAGAAATTGTTATGACGAACCTCGTGTCTCTTTGGTAGAGAAGTAACGTTAATTCGCACGTCAGCATTAAGAAATCTAGTTTTCTTTAAGTCAATCCTTGCTGTTAACAGTCATTTGTAAAGGCATTGCACCTGTGCAGCCGGAATAATGCATTCGAAACGTTATGATGATTTTATTAAAAAAATGCATTGAGAGGTCTGATAAACGATAATCTTAACTGCTCTTTTTTGGAATTTTAACGCCAAAATGGGCCATACATTGCACTTTGGTTAATTCCAGTGCCAGTTATCGACTCACATTTGTTTAAAGTACTTAAACTATAAGCACAAACACAGCAACTAACAATCGCCTCCCGCATATTTAACGCATAGTTGTGTTTCACTTTCCCCGATGGAAAAGAGGTGCTCTGATTGTGCTTCAAAATGCGTTCAGATCGTTCATACCGAAACTAGGTAGTTAGTTGATAACCCTACTAAAATGAAAAAAATCGTCTTGTACGATTTCCTTTTATCAGTAGGCACGGCAGTCCTCAAGCCGTTAACTGTATGGGGAAGGAAAATCAGTAAGTCCTAAACCTAAATATTTTGAGTTCGTTGATGTTTAACATAAAATGAAAATCACGCTAAATTCTTCCCAGAATTTAAAATTCATGACTGACCTGGTTTTGTATTTCATATGAGAATTTTCGCCTGATAACGAAAAGGTTGGAATAAAAGCTAGACTTTTATGTGAGATGAGCCAGTCTTATCAGTAATGAGCAAAGGGAAGAGGAAAGTGAAAAGAATCTTAGGTTGGTGGGCTAGTAGAGTGACAGCCGTCGCATGCTGCCGGTAGGTTTCTCGTCGTCCGGACAGGGCACAACTGTGACAGGAATTTGAGAATGGTGAATTACGTAGTTGCTCACGCTGCCCAGCAACGTTCGTCCGAGGGCGTTGAGTCCGCGACTTCCGACAACGATGTGGTCTACATCAAGCTCCCTTGCTGCCTTCATAATGGCAACGCCAGGTTTCGAGTCCGAACGCACAAAAGCCTTCACATCAAATCCCGCCTCTCTACCCCATGCGAGGTATTTGTGGCCTAGAGCTTTCCCGGAATCTACTGATTTCTGCAACTGAGAAGGCATTTCGAGGACTTCGGAGTCTTCATCCTTTGCAGCGTTAATCGAATTAACCTTTGGGTTGGGTTCAATCACATGGAGAAAAATAACCGTATCATCATCTCGATGCAGATTCTCCGTGTAGAACTTCAGAGCTCGTTTGCAGTTTTCGCTTGTGTCGATTGGTAAGAGATATGTGCGACCCATCAAGATTCATCTATGTTGTACAACTTGAGATCGCTTTTATGTGTCGATTTCCTACCGCAGATGATTGGCGATTAGCGTTGTTGACTGACGATCTTGGATTGGTGGGTACCATTGGTGCTTGACATGCTTTGGCATGCACCAAATTAATTATTCAATTTTTTGCTTCACTTTGCCCTACTTTCGAATCTCGTTAAAATTTAGCCATCGCGGAAGGTCTGCCTTTTGGTTGCGTGAGAAAGTCCACTGAAGATTGCTACCATTGGTTGGTGGATCAAGACTCATATTGTGCCATGTAGCTCTCGATGCGAAATCTGAAAAGCAACAGCAAGTCTAGTTAACAATAATTTTTTGAGCATATATTGCCTTAGCCGTGCTTTAGCTGTGTTGCAGCTTCGGGTTCACAATCATCCTGTAAAAAAGAGAAATGCGTTTTACATTTATTTTACCATTTAAACGCTCCCACCTATCAACGCATGGGGTTGATATTTCCAACACTGTTGCTCAAATTGAGTCCTAAGAGCAGGAAATCGTTTATTTCAAGTCAGTGTAACTTATCAGTCTTTGACACACAAATTCCATGCTGTCATGCCTTGTACTCAATATTTTACTACAACATTCTCCTTCGATGCTGGCGACGCTGCCATCTGTCAGCTTTACCAGGGCTCGCCGACCTCCGCAGCGAACCTCGTAAACAGATTTGGCCACATGACCCCATAGTACAAGTGAATCAGCAGGCTATGCAGTTCTAGCATTACGATCTATTCAGCCTAAGATCTCAAATGCAAAAACCCCCCGCATGACTATGACTTTTACCTGTCTTCACACCCTTATTCAAATTGAGCTATGTGAACTCCATGCGAATTGTTGTAGGAAGATTTGCCATTTCACTCTTTAATTATTCTATTACCGTCTGTCCAACTGACATCCAATTGGAAAGAATCCTACCTACCAAAGCATTTAAAGACTAAGATGTTCACTTTAATCTCAAATGCCTGCAGATTTTATGCATTTATTCTGACGATAAAACCACTTGATTTAAGACTCTCTCCAACACTGGAAGTTATTACTTGGTGCAATTTACTTGGACAGGACTAAATCCTGCCTACAATCTGACATAATCTCCATTTAACGCTAAGTGGGGATCTCAATGCAATATATTTCCCATTTGAACTAACTTTAATGAAAACGTTCTTCCCGAATTGGTTTAAATGATTGAAGACGTACTAATATTGCTAAGAGTGAATACGTAAACAGTACATACCGCAACCCAAATATCAGCCTGCGATGAACAAAAATTAATGCTATTGCTTCGACGGTGCGACATGAATAGGCGTTTCTCGTTATTCTCTGGGCACTGCCATCCGAGGACGCACCAACCAGCACCAAAAGGTGCTTAAAAGCTATGGGCTGATCGAAGGGAACGACATCGGAAATCATCCTGACGACACTGATTGGCTGCTTTCCATTACGTGGGGATCACGTAGACACGGGTCTCACAAACAGGTAGACAGCGACGAAGCTTAGAGGAATTCGTACGATCCTTTATCTCTTCATTCAAAATAAAGCTAAATGGCTGATACTATTTAGGTACAACTGCCGAGAATTTTACGCTTCTCAACTTTCAACTGCGACCTTCTTAATTGATATAAGGAACTGTAATCAAAGCCACCTCCCAATAAACCGACTTCTTAATGATCTAAGTTCATCACTCCCACTGAACTCGCATCCCATTTACCATGAATTGCAAGTTAGGTTATGGTGAGGATCCATCTACTCCCTAACTCGATATGCCATCGAATCTCGTCGATAATTACTTTGACGAATTGGTGCAAGTAAATGCACTAGAAGCTTGTAGTTAAAAGCCAAAAACGCTCCGAAACGCTGATTTACAAATCTCTCCAAAGTAAGACGCAACCGCTAATACGCCAACGGTGAAAAATAACGAATTGTGGAACAAAGTTCTACCCTCCAAAACCAAGAAGCATTTAGCGAGCCCTACACAAGCTAAACTGGAAACTGTCATCGAAATGGTACTCTTAGCACAACAGCATTTTATAGCTGCTTTTCCTACTCATGGCGATTGAAGAGGCAATCTCCAAAACCGCCACCCCCAGTTTGATAAGTTCAAATCCTCAACCGATTCGGCAAATTAACCACACGGACGTTCCATTCGGTGTACATTTCATGACTACTGCTCTCACTTGAATGGCGGCATCGACCTTTGCTACAAAAAAAACCTTTCGCTTATACCTTATACCCAACGAAGCACAAAACAGCGCTCAGTTTCACCCGTTCACCTTACCAGCATGTTTCGACTGGTTTTCCTTTTTTGCCAAAGTAGCCAAAGTACAGTTTAGGACGAAAGGGCACAATTTGGTAACTAGGATAGGCCACACAAACCCCTCAAACTGCAAAGTTGAGTTAGCAAATAGTAAGGTACAGTTGCTCTCGTGTTTTCTATCGTGACCTTACTGATGGTTCGCCTTGAGCCTACCTTCCCCAAAATTTCATGTACCAAAAAATATGTTCCGTAACCTTGCCTGTGACTGATGCCCAAGGTCTTGCGCCAGATGCAAGTACAAAATTGCCTATGACTTTACTGAACCTTAAGTGCGGCAAACTCGGTAGAGCGCCAGCCGAGCCTTTGAAGCCTAACCAAGCACGTATGTTCTCAAAACAAAAAATTGAATTTACGTTGACTTTTTCAGAGGAAAATTATTCAAGTGACCCATTTCACCAATACTTTCCAATCCCAATGGCCAGATCAAAGTAGTGAGACTAAATAAAAACTACCTACTTATTGAATGATTCCATGAAAGACGGAAATAGGTTCGACCTTTCTACCTTCCTTGCCGAATAACTAAGCGCTTCAGCGTCGCTGACCCTAAAATGTTCCATAAAAAGGGGAATAATTTGAGTAGAAATATCCAGTCGACTTTGACGCCACAAGACCAACAAAAAATCTACACAAACGACAGATTAAGAGTATACCTTGATGAACTGTAGCAAATAGAAGGCTTACTGCCTGCCCTATAAATGAACAGAGCTTGCCGAGGTACTACAATAATTTGAGTAGCGTAAGAGAACACAAGCATACAGCGTTCGCGCGCTTGAAGTCAACTTCCTGTGTAATCGATGCGAGAAGACAAGCGCATCCGGCCTGCTACATGCAGAGCTTGATAAGAAGACTAAGCTGTGTGGATGGAGAAATGTGAACACGGCTCCCAAGTGCCATCTCCTCGGGCACAAACATGCGCTTATCGAAGGTGCAACATCGACAGACAATCAAGCAGCAATGGTTGAGTCGAGTATTAAGCACAAAAGTAAACCTAATCTAGGACTGACTACTAGGAAAGTCACGAAAGTATTAATTTACAGTTTAAAATTAAGCAATTGTGCCAACACAACAATTTCCGAAAAATGGGAAGAACCCAGTAGACTAAAGGTGGATTTGCACATTTAGCTAGAAGTGGAAGGGATCAAACACTTACTTGTGGTACATCATTACCATTGAGGTGGAGAAACGAAACATGACCACGTCTCTGAATGCAGGGTGAGGACAATTCGTACGTAGCCACGCCCGTCTGCGCTGTACGAATATCTCAAACGCAAACCATGGGAGAAGACAAGGTCTGTGCAAGTATTTACCATCAATCAAATAATGTAATAAAAGGACATTTCATAGTACGCATATCGTGTCAATAGCACAATGGTACTTTGGGCTTCTTAAAGAGCTGGGGGAACGATTGCGACTGGGATGGCGGCATTGTGCACAATGTAGTCGCTTACGCTGCCCAAGAAGGTACGCTTAATGGCTCCAAGTCCACGGGAACCAATGACGATTATGTCTGCCTGATGGTCTACAGCGGATTTTACAATCGCCGCACCAGCTTTCGTGTCCACATGGAGAAAGGCTTTGCAGTCCAAATTGCTCTCTTTAGCCATCTGCATATACTTTTGCCCAAGTTTCTTGCCCGCCGCTATGCTCTCCTCCATAACCCGTGTCATGTCATCCACCATGAGAGGAGGCGACTCCATGGCCAAGCCAATCGCTGGAGTTGTATACACAGGTTCGATTACATGAACAAAGAAAACGAGGTCATCAGGCTTTCGTAGGTTGGCTTCATACCACTTGAATGCCCTCTCACAATTCTCGCTGGCATCGATCGGAAAAAGCACGTTACGACCCGCAACCATGCCGATGTGTCAGTGAATGCAAACGTTAGCCATACCATGCCTCGATTGACCATGCTGTGGGAAGTTTAATTGGCTAACCGTGAATATGTGCGTCTCATTGGTGGGCTGAGCCTATACGCCACTTGTCACTGCCCAATGAGTGGACGCGACTTAAGCATTGGCTGGGCGGCGATTACACATTAAGCCCTGCGGGACGTATACCGTGGCTTTGCTATTAGCCTACCATCACCACTGGTGAGGTTGACCCTGTATTGTGGCACACGAAGGCGCTGGGGCGTTTGGAGCGCATGATTGTAATATTTGGTAAACTGCAAGAACGTTTAAAGAATTTGGAAGCATCGGTCTTTAGAACTTTTGAACGATAATGTCTAAGAAATGGCGTTCATTTTCCATTCCACTTCCACAATTTCTTGGTGGCTGAATTGAGAGTGGACGATAATTTCGCGCACCCAAAACAATGAGCTGATTTATAGAAACACTTTGATGTGATACAACCCTCTAGGCTTGCATTAACAGCCAAAACAGTGCTGCAAAGACAGGGTTGGCATGAGGCTAGGATGGGAGATATTCACAACTAGCATGCATACTGGCCACAAGTAACACGCATACATGGTGCATAGATAACCTAACAAACGTCCTGAGACTTCCCATTTGGATGAAGACATTAAGGTCGGACGAAAAGTGGGGAGGCCGGCGTTCAGCTTGGCCCAAAGGCCATCCTAAGCAAACAGGGACAGGACTGGTGGTAAAGTGACCACCAGTCATGCGGGTGGTGTTATAAACAAAATACTACAGGCTGTGGCCTGCAATTTTATGTATCGATTGCTTTCGATTTGCTTCACTATCAAGCGACGGTTTCCCACTAAGTGGTGCTATTTTCGACTGGATGCTAAACACGAAGATGTTGAGTACATTGACAGGTGCGGATGTTTCAAAGAGTCGTAACAACTGATTAGTAAGCCACGATCGGAAAAGAGGTATAGCACAATTCATCTCTACAGAATCACGGTTGTCCTAGAAGCTTTTAATGCTACTTCTTTAAAACAGCAACTGCTGGCTAATAGCTACATAGTACTTCGAGCCAATAGTATCGCCACATAGGACCATCACCAAAACAGATACTTTAAAAGTGCGGCATAATAAAGTCAAAAAGTCTAGAGTTTTCTAAAAACTTATCTTAACTGCACCCAAAATTTAGTCGTACGCGAATGAGTTTTAAAAGCACTGCCGGTTTTGAGACCACCGTTCGGAATTCAATGATGGGACCACGCAGGTTACATGAAGGGCTTCAGCATCCAACATAGATGGATTGACATGAAGCTGAAGAGTGATCGAAATCCGCACTACATAGGCTATTACGCAGGAGGAAGCGTATGTATAGTAAATAGGATACCAACCACCACAACAAGAGGAAATGGAGGCCATCCGTTTTATGGATTGGCTGCAAATGAAGGCTTTGCTACACGCGAAGCATCAGCAGCGCCTCGTTTATTTGATCAATAGCATTTCATGAAGATGGTCTTTTACAGCGTAAAGTACACTCGTTCCCCAGGGTGCGGTATGCATATTTCCAAACATTTTTGTTGTTGAAATAGGCTTTGCTCTGCTTCCAACAGAAGCTCTATGTACTCATTGATGCTGACAGGAGCAGCCGTTAAAATAATAAAGCACCTCTTCTGGTGCTTAATGTCTTTGGTGGGTGAAAAAATCAGATCATTGATTTGCACAAGCTTAAGTGAAGAATTTTATGTACAAGCAGTTGCTCGCTCACCCGCCTTTGTCCTGAATGAAATTAATACAAGCTAAAGCGCGCCACACGGGAGAAATGATTGCTTAAAAATACATTGACTATTCCTTGCTCCTTAGGAAATGGAAACAAATGCCTGATCAGTTAGTAGGGGATAATGGGCAAAATGAGTGGACTAGATTGCGCGAATCGCGTATAAGTGTAACGCAGCTAAACTATGTTAAAAGGCGGACTACACTTATGAGGGATTGAGGGCTACCATGGTTTGGATTGAGGTTGTATTTCATCTGTTTGAAAGTGGTTAACAATTATTCAAGGGTTTCAAAGTACGCTACTTGGTAACAGACTTTTAGTAGTTGCAGTTAAACTCTGAGTAACACTACGCGAGCACATCAATCCACAACGCATCTCAGCGAAACTGTGTCACCGAGGCCATAAAAATAAATCATCACCTCTACGTACTGGAAACGTGTTCAGCATAGCCAATAGGCATGAATAGCGCACCTGAAGTAGAGGTGAGACCAAACAGATTGACCAACATTTCAGTGTAAATTGGAAATTAGATAGCAACGCTGCGTGAAGGCATAGTGTATGTGGCCTCTCCTGCCTAGAACCATTTGAAATCCATTGGCTTACATCACATTTTACAAGTTTTAGCTTTAGAACATAACACTAAATTTCAGAAAAAAATTGGCCATAATGTGGTAGCAAAAGTATGAAGTCATAGCCAGAGTAATGATAACTCGGCTAATACTACGTCTTCAATGATGTAATTGTTTAAATAATCAAAACAAACGACCTTATGAAATGCACGAATATCTAGGAAAAGGGGTGGTTTGACTCATACTACACTTTATCTGACTATTTGTGTTTGATATGTAATTTACCTTTATTTTAGCGCGACAAGTGTGACAAATGGGGTAGCTTATGTTCGTGCAAAATCGATGGACATGCGTTCACGTTGGATATTCTGCATTAAATTGGTTCCTTTCCGTTTCATTTCACCCAAAGTTATTGATAGACATGCAGTTTCTTAAGGATCTTACTGATAATGGCAAGCACGGCTATCCTTGTGCTTTAGGACGCTGCAGTCAAACCCTATTACTGTGACGCCGTGTAATTAACTTTTGTTCTCGTGTTTCCCATCCAGCTTTATGAGTTTTGGAGTGCTTTAACTTATAGCTATGCGTCTAATTCTTCTAATAGTCTTTCTGGTCTAAATGACAATGATTCACTTCGCTTCTGTTTAGAAATTTATATAACTACAGTTTACTCATAACCAGGCTACTGCGGAATGCTAATTTTCGGGAACAATAGAATGCGTAACGTTTTTGTCTTGATACTGAGTGCTATTTAAATATACGATCTACTTATTAAACATTAGAGAAAGGATGTAGCCTACTGAATCATAGATGCACAGAACGCCCGTGCATTGCTCGAATTTCGGGCTCTAACGTCACACCACATTGAACCCCTTCTAATGAGGCCTCAGTGGTGATTTTGCAAAAACAAAACAATTGAGTGCGGCTACTTCGATGCTACAATCATTACACGTCTTGAATCAATGGATCGCAAGTTTGGTGCATATTATTTGACATCATTTTATGATCCCAATAAATGGTTTAAGAGGGAAGCATGTTCATTCTAAACGTACATTCCGCTACATCTCCAGACGGCCCAGCTACACACTCCCAACATTGAGCCGCTGGCTGGCACATTGCACCGATGATAAAGCGTAAGCTTTGCGACCTCTTGATTCCCTACTACTCACCAACCTGACATCCGATCCCATGCGCGAGGTGTGCATGATGTAATCTCAACCACCATGAGAGTAGTTGATACTCCTAATGAATGTTTGCTTGGTTTGCACTCAACTGACACCAGAGGCGTGCATACTGTCGATGGCTCCGTTGCCCAATAGCAAATAGACAACCGGTTTGGATTCGGTGACAGTCGAGTCCTTCCGCTCCCAATGTTACCCTCCTCTAACGCGGCAGCAGAACGTGGCTTTGCCTCCTGTGCATCAACAAATGTCTGTTGGCAGAACTAGACGTGCTCTACCAACCTGCAGTCTTCAGTTTGCCCTAGGGTCACCATCTCCTTACTTGCATTCCTATCTGCATTTTTCTTCAAATTCTGCCGTCTTGATTCTTAGCTTCGACTTCACGTTCACAGTGCGAAGAACCCATTGTCCCCCCTCTTCCTGGAGTGCATCCGTTGATCCTTACGAAGTTTCTCAGTGTGACAACATCGCTCAGAGCTCCACTATGATTTATTACTATCGCATTTGCCTTTAAAGTGGGAATATATAAATGACCAGGAAGCTTTCAGCTTCGAGCACTTGCCAGCTTGTTGTACACACCAAAGACAAAGTGCCATTTTGTATCCTGAGAGTTAAAAAGTAGTATCAAACACATTTCAAAGGTGGATGTCTGGTGCTAAAGGGCGTCCGAGTGTACCAACGACAAAGCGGTAGAGGTATATGCAACCGACTGCAGTGGAGACATTAAGCTGATCGACTCAATGGACCTCAGGAGAGAAAATATACGTAAAGGCAGCTGATGAGGTAAAATCAAGGGTCTGAAATAATGGACCTTGGTAATCCCATGTTGAACCAGTAATAAGAGGCAAGGATGCATCGCTGGATGACGACATTATATCAAGTAAAAGTGCACAATGCCACCACTCCCAGTCTAAATGAGCTCTTGCAGTCATCAATATGACACCCTTGAGAAGCCAACTTCTCATTTTGTCTAAAACCAAAACTCGCCAACTCTTAATGAAGTGCATCTAACAACTGAACCGATTTTCCTACAACGACCAATTTTAATCAGAAGAGTACATTAAAACCATATTGGGGATTATTCAAAGGCTATTCGATGCCGAAGACAGGAAATTGCTGCTGCAGCTAGTAATTGCCGGAAAATTCAATCTGGATTTGGAAAGCGTCTATCCTCACGTTAAAAGTAACAATTCCAACACTTTCATAATAATAATAAGAATAAGAACAAGAAATCACCTATTCCAACCGTCATGAAAGGCTGACTAGTAAAATGTATGCGAAATACATTAAGGCTAACCGATATCAAGGTTTTAATAGATTGCCTTTTTAGGGTCCAAGCTGTGAGAAAAGATTTATTTGTGAGGTGGTGAAAGAAAGTATCCTCGTGCGCATACGTAAACCTCGGCAGAATTCTTGCGACTAGCGTCGGGTTTAAGAATGCGCACTGCGGAAGAAGATGACGATCTGTCAGTGGAGTCCTTGGGACCGCGGTAAAAGTGCTCGAGGAGTCTCATGAACTCCGCTACCTCGGGGCAGCTCCAAAGCTTCACGAGGAGGCTCGCGCCAGGCCGCGAGATATGCAAAGCCAACTGAAAAATCAGAAAGCAGAAAGCCCTTACCCCATATTAGCGTTACAGTGATTACTAACAAGCATGTCGCCAAGCCCTCGTTATGATCAAGAATACTTCCTTAGGAATTCGAAAATCACCTACCAATAAGAACAATAGGAGATCGAAAACTGTATGGAGACTTACTAATAAATGAAGGCTAATGCATATTATGATTGGGTGCTATTAATAATCAGGCGGTGGTTTTTACATGCATATGTAAACACATCGGCCTAGGCGGTGATCAAACCTGCTTCCAAGTGACCCATTTTGATGATAACATCAAAATGAAACGTAAGAGTCAAAACAAACTCGCAACGCCATCGATATTTATTTAATGGATTAACATTTACAGGAATTGAATGTGTTCCAGTTACATCAGCAAAACCATTGGAAGGGATCATTAACTACTCGAAATAGATCATTGTCAGCTCTTTTGCTTACACAAAGATGTGTTAATCAAAAATCCTTATTTGGAGGCCCAATAGTTTTTCTAAGTCTGAAAAACACGGTGTTAATTTTGGTTTCAGGTAAAAGTGAAAAGAAATCCA
>UYWX01020741.1:0-12683 GCA_900622495.1 Hydatigera taeniaeformis | reverse complement strand
AAAAAAAAAAAAAAACAAAGGGACTACACACACCTTCGACTGTCAACACGTTCGTTGTCAGAGTTTGTAAAAATTAGCATTTCCAGAGCAGAAATATTACTTATTGTGAGTCTACCACAAACCGAACTCTCCAAGCGTTACAATACGAGATAGAAAAATGGGGAGGTCCAAAGTGAAAGGCACTTACCTTGATGGAATCGTAGCAACAGATAACACGTCCATTTTGTACATCCACATGTGGAGGTGGGTGAGCGAACTTGCATTCATTTTCATCTCTGGAGCACATTTTTCGTTGGTACTGACGACACACCTCCAATGTGAGCCATCGTGAATCCTTCATGGTGCCCGGTGATGCGGTGGCCGCAGCCGTGGCAGCCGCTAGAGCCGCCAGTACCTGATGCACCTCTGTAGGACTGCCCATACTTGTCATAGCGGGTGTGCCCACCCTTGCAGCTGCCGCTGCGGCGGGAGCTGCTAAGTAGGGACTGTAGAGGGCCGCACCGGCCTGTGGACTTGCGTTGATTGAGCCACCCTCCAAGGTTGCTGGCCAACAGGCCAGTTGAGGCGCTTGGTAGTGGTGGGGTGATTGATAGCAATCAGATAGTTCCGCCGTTTTGTTGGCTTCAATTGATTGAAAGACTTTTGTGTGAACTTGAGGACGATGGAGAAGGAGATGATGATAATGACGAGTGACTTTGAGTAATTTTGATCACTCTCGAAGGCGCATCTATAAAAGGGAAGACCCGAACAGTCCAACACATGCTTTGACAAGTGTCAAAGGCATTTCTCCACAGTTCCACAATGATTGAGGAGTATGAAGAACGGTTGAGCAAAGTTGTCTTTTTGGATAAGTAAAATCGGTTAGAGGGATCAGTCTCTATCACCATTTCTCACAGTCCAATTTTTTCACATCCCTGCTCTTTGCGTGTTTCGTGTTTAAAATTTCTTTGTGTGTGTGTGTGTTTGTGTGTGAGCGAGAGGATAGGAAGGAAGGAATGGAGGGAGGGAGGCAGGCAGGCAGGCAGTGAGAGGGAGGCAGCGATTCTGTGAACTTTAAGACACAAAAATCTGCAACCCAGTGTGCATATTATATGGCCTCAAATGACAGCCTATTTATCTTGGATCGGTCCAACAGAAACCGTAATTTCATGACCAGAGGCAACCACACATGCCATGCATGCGTGCGGTGTGACGCGAAGTGGCAGGCATTGTCAAAAATAAACACAAAATACACACACGCACACGCATGAAATGCTATCATCACGCTTGACAGGAGGTGTAGAGGAAAGTGGAAGGTCCTCTCAATCCTCTTTATCAAAGAATCAACAAAATAATCAAACACAAAAGACTTCTAAAGGCTTGCTTATTCTTTAAGGCAAAACAGTGACCTGGTCAGACGAAAGCTGAAGATTGTCAGGGAGTGTCTTAGCCGTCTAAACAGAGGCAATTCAAATTGCATACCTTTGTTTTCAAAGTGCTCTCTGAGTCACTCGTATGTGCGTCCGGACTTATCAATCCACCGTGTGTGGACCCACCAGGGTGGACATAAAATCCGGCCAATGAGATGGTGGAACAATGGCTACACACATAACCTAAAGCCACCTTCCATCTTTTGTTTTAGACCTAACAAAAAGTCATTTGCGCAAAAAAAAATACGTTTAGCTTTCAAAACAAGAGCCTCTTAAGAAAGGAGAGTCAAAGCTTAATTGCTACTTAATGGAGGTAGACGTTGTGACGTCAGTGAGTGGCGTATATGCTCCACCAAATACTCGATGCTGCAGTATTGTGAGATGATGAAACCATCCGATAATTTCCACCTCTATGCCTCCCCACAAAGTGGTTGAAAGTGCCTGCACCTGGGTGTCTCTTGGTTGCTTTTTCTCTACACCGAACGATTTGACAATCACCCAAACATCTACCAGAACAGTCAAAAGAGGAGGAGAGAGCGAACGTGAAAGTAGACGGTAAAGCTGGTACCGGTGCTATGGAGCGCCGTTTGTGGACTTTGCAATGCCAAAGCACTGTGACAAGGCCATTACCAGGCCTCTCCGAGTATTAGGTCAGCAAACTTGCCTGGTTTCGGTGCCAAAAACAATGCAGCATCGTTTACAAAACCAGTAACTTATGCAATAATCTTAGTAAGATAGGATGGATTAAGGGAGTTGAGAGTAGGGAAAATAGAAGGAGTAGAAGAATGGCAGGAGATTGACTTACAGGAGGGCAGTAGCGCATCTTACTACACGCACATGTTCTAGGTCCAAGGTCTCCTTGATAGCATGGCGTGTGCGCCAACTAGTCGAGCCAATGAGAGCAACGGAAGGCGTTTGACAAGCGCTGCAGCGCAAATCGGATTGGGGCTGGGCTGAGGTGCGTTGTGCTGTGCTTCTAAACGACGTCGGCATGGCACGACACACATACACATAGTGCTATGATGTGGAACGCTAAAGTACACTTTTCGATGTCAGTAACATCACTTCCCTAGGCCTTCATCACGTTTCCCTCCCTGTAGCCTTGAAAATTACCTACGGCTGGACTACAAGTTTTCGCCGCCCCTACCTTTCCCTCCCTCTCCCTTTTTCTCTCTCTCTCTCTCCATGGCTATGTAAAAGTAGAGCTTTTTTCTGTTTCGTTTTGTCCACTAAAGCGTGAGCAGTTGTCGGATTTAATAAACGTCTCCTCCTTCTCCCGCCTTCCCAAATTAACTCATCCTTAACAGGGAGTTAAAAAAAACAGCCGCTGGGGAGCAAAAAGTAGGGATAGCTTTATGAGCGGTCAGTGTTTTAGCTGCCCTCCCCAGAGGTAGAGAGGAAGTCAGGTTGGGAAAAGGGCAACCAAACCCGGCTTCCAGGGCTCGGAAAACATGGATGAGGACGTTGGTCCCCCCTTGTTAGCAGTTGACAAGTTGATAAGACAGCACTCCAAACTTATGATCAGTTGCTATTTTTTCCGGCATTTTGGGGTTCCCTCAAGTAACTAGCTTCTAAATTTGAGGCTACTTTATCCAAATTCTTTTGCTAGATCACATTTCTCCATAAAAAAATGGCGCAGTAAAAGAAAGTTAATTGAGGGAAGGGAAAGATAAAAAATTTAAGTGCGAACTACTGTGCAGCAATCAGGATTGGGGGCAGAGAGAGTTAAAAAAACCAAGAAAAGAATGATTTCGCCTCTTCATCACGTATAAATATCCACCAAATTACGACATTCGATAAATAAAGAACAAAAAAAATGGGTCTAAAAAAGAAAGCCAGATTTTCACTGCCTCCAGCTGAATGCATTACTTATTAATGGAGAAAGGAGGAGGAGGAGGAGGAGGCGATGGGAAACAAAAACGTCCCCTTGAAGTGAATTTGTTGGGGTGGGGAGGTGGGCCACCACCACTTCCCCCAACCACCACCTCCATCCTCCACGGGTATCCACACGACTGAAACAGACTTATTGCTTCTCAAAACACACCAAACGAGAGCAATAAAACAACGCCATTGGTCTCAAGCATTGCTTCAACCCCCAGGCCTGGATTTGAGGAACAGTCTTAAGCCAACTGATAGTGGTATGGAAAAAAAAGGGGCAAATCAAATAGCCTCACACGAACAGAGTTGCGACAGGATCAAAGGAGTGTCAAAATGGGATGGTGAAACTTTCAATTTCCCCATGGAGAGTCAGTTTTGTGTTTTTATTTTAGTCTACCGCCTTACCATGCGCAAAAATGGAAGTGGAGTGATGACAAGAAGTGCCGCCTCAGAGGCTTAAGTAAATCTTGCCTAGACCTGGCTCCATTTCCCGGTGTAAGGGATGTGATCACAATGGCAAATTAGGTCTAATTGACAGATGCTACTCGATGTCACGAAAAAGGAAAAAAAAGAAGAGAGCCAGAGCGAGAATGAGAGAAAAAGAATGATGACGTTGGGTTTACTGACTGCTCAGTTTTAAGACAGTACAGCTAGCCTGTGTGTGCAGAGGACGTTTACATCGCCTCTTCTTTCTACTTAACGCATCTCCACCGCAGTTGCGTCCAAGCTCAACGGTTGCAGCGTAGAGCGCAAGAAGGAGGTGAAAAAGTTATCTCGTAGCAGATTAGAAATTCAAATTAGCCAGTGCCGACAAAAAGTTGCTAGGAGCACCCCGACCCGAGACCACCAGCAACGTCCTTACAAATTTGGTAGTTAGGAGTTGTGGACTCGCCCTACACCCTTTTAGAAGGGTCACGTTTAAATGATGGAAGGTAAAAAGGGTTCTCTCAAGTCGGATCGAATGAAAGCGTACGTCAAGTGACCCAACACGTCATTCATCATGCAAAAGCCACGACCAATCGTCTGCCGATCCCACCAAGTAGGTCACTCATTTTCCCTTCGTACCAAAAAAGAAAACATCCAAAGTTCGCAAGAAATAACTGCATTTCCGCCGTTTCTTTGGGTTTGCCACTTACGGTGGAAGCGATCGTAAAAGCTACCCTTCTTTATCCTCCAGTCCAAGAGATGCATGGGAAGGCATAAAATATTCAAATGTACCGGTGTAGAACCACTCGAAATTCCATTTGCCCATCAGTTGGATGAATGGGTACACTGGAAAGTGAGGCATTCAACCCTCACTTGCTACTTCCACCGAGTGAGATTTGAGGGGCGGTCGAGGCTGCCGGTCCTTGCTGCTCCCTCCTCCTCCTCCTCCTCCTGTTCCGCCTTCAGCACAGATCAAAGAGTGGGGCAAGTGACGGTGGGTATAAGATGGTCCGCTCTCCTTTCGTCCTGGCCAGCTGTCACACAGAAGCGGGAAGAGGGCCAAAAACCACTCCCACTTTTTACTCCTTGTGGAGGCGCAAAAATAATCGTAACTTTTTCATCTCATGCCCCTCCCTTCGCGGACACACTAACCTCCCTTCTCCTTTTTTAAGCCTCCACAATACATCATTTACGCCTCTTCCTCCTCCAGATGGTGTGAAGGCAACTCAGTCTCCTCAATTTCCACCAACACGCAATTCTGTCGAGTTGTTGGGTTCTCATGGCAAATTGATGAAATGTTTTTTTGTTTCATTTTCTACCAAATGTAGTAGTGGCTGGTTGGCATTGTTGTTCTCCCAGCGTAAAATGATTAATGCTTTGACGGTCTACTTCCGATGCAACAATTAAGTTGTTCCACATAATCAACAGACATACGTACACACACCGAAGGTTGTAAACTACACGGCTCGAGGATGAACCTTCAAATGATAAATACCAGTAGGTGGATCTAATCTACTTGAAAAAAAACTGTCGGTGAAGTAAAACAAATAGAGAGGAAGAGGAGGCGGCGGCGGTGGAGGAGGAGGAGGAGGAGGAGACTGATTTCCTGTTCTCCGTCTACTTAAGTTAACTTCGAATAAGCGAAGCGGAAAACGATTGCCAAGACAGCAATGGAATAGCAGGAATGTTGGAGCCAAAAGGTAAAAAAGAGCACTATGCAAGGAGGACGAATCGCCTGTTTTCAGGAGCGACGGGACTACCAGAAGAATGACTTTTGGAGTGCGCCAGTTTAAGGCAATTCGTGCACCACATGTAATGTATGTACCGTACAGTGCAAAACGATTACATCCCCAACACCTCTCGTTCGGATAACACCAACTTCTGCACCTAGCAAATGGGAAATTGAAATGCAAAGAAATGCAACCTTCCTCCTCATACATTTTGTGTGCAATTAAAAATGAATTCTTTTGCTACACCAAATGTATGTGTGAAAGGAGGGCGAAGGCAATTAAAAAGGAAAGTCTCGACCTCAAGAGGCCTTAAAATTCGGCCAAGACAAATGGACCAGAAAACCAAGTGAAGTGTGATGGATTTGGAGGGCAAAAACAAGAAAACCTAGTCTACCAAAACCTCATTGGTTGCTTTTTGATGGCAGGAATTAGCCTTCTGCCTGGGAAAGTGGACTTTGGCCATGGTGTTACACTGAAACATCATTCTCTCACTGTCGGAACAGAAGGGTTTAAAAAAAGCGCGGATCAGCGGCTCTTTTTGTTTTGCCTCAGAGTCTACGACACATTTCGTGTATCACATGTGCTGACCCGTTACTGGCTTTCCGCCTCCACCGCCACCCCCCACCATCACCACCGCCTTCTTCATCATCATTCACCAAACTGTGATCAAACGCACAAAAAGACAATGCAGATATGTTCAAAGCTTCTGCGCTTTTCAGTTGGGAAATTGATTGCTTTAAAAGCTAAAAAGGCGCTGATTTGGTCGCTCCCTTCCCTCCAAAGGGAGGCGTTACATGCAATTTCATTTCGTGGTCGGTTAGCTGCCTCCAAGGCACGAACAAAAAAAAAACAACACGGAAGCACAGACCTAATTTTACAAATACCAGTTACTTTTTTTCTTTCAATGACTTAAGAAAGACGAACACATTTTTTTCCACTAATCTACCAGTAAGCTGAGGGATACTGCGAGGCCTTCTTTAAACGCCTTATGGGAATGGAGAGGAGACGAAATGGGTGAAATTCTCCAAATACTTGCCCAATGTTAATCACTCGTACAAAATTTGCGAGGAATATTCCATCAAAAATGCATTCCAGACACCAAAGAAAGTGGCAATTTTTTTCCTCCTTTTCCTTTTCCTCTTCAACTAAAATAGCGCCTCTCTCCACGTGCGTGCACATTCATTCGCAGTGAAAATAAAAAAACTAGCAAGCATTGCACAAAGTTGTCTGTTCGCTTCGGGGAGAATAAAAATCCACTTACTGGCTGTTTGTCAAATCCTCCGAATAGAACGAATAAGGATAGAGCCTATGGCGGACATTGATTCTTAATTTTTGTAATGAAAGACTAATGGCTGATCTACGACATGAAAAGGGTGAAGGAGGAAATGAAAAAAGGACAAAAAGTATGCAGTAGAATGGCTTACAAAGGATAGAAGGAGGACGGCGACGAGGTGGAGAAGCTGAGAAGATGAGGAGTCCCGAGAGAGCATACAAAATAAAGCGTCCGCCACCTGAACCTTCAAACTGCGCAGCGTGAATGTGCATGCACGCACGCGCACGCACGCCTCCGTGCTTGTGTGAGTGCGTGCGTGCATGCGTGCGTGCGTGTTAAAGGCCAACGGCACAGCTGCACGCGTAGCGCACCTCCGTCCTACCCCCACTCCTGCCCCTCCCTATCTCGCCTTCACATCACACCCCTTGTCCAACACCCTTGGTGCATCAAATAAATCCTGTGTACGCATACACGCACGCGCGCGGTGCGGCGATGTCAAAGTGAACGAGCGAACGAGCTTACGAGCCTGCCTGTCCGTCTCACTGACGGCTTGTGAACATGGCCTGTCTGTCCACAACTACCAGTGCTTTGTTGCGCAGACGTTTTGGCTGGTGAGTGGGTGGAGTGCGCTTGAACTCACTGCACTACGAGGCGCAGAGAGAGGCTGGAACACAGACACCAACCGGGCAACCCAGATTCTGTGACAAGACAGGCGAGAACAAAGACCATGTGAGGCGGTGTGAGTAATACCACGACCCTGTAACAAAGTTCTCGTATAATCGATAATTGGCTAAATCGGGGCTCCGAGTTCCGTTCGCAGAGCATCGAGTGGGCGGACAAAAAAAATCGATATTCATTGTATGGTCCTCCAGCCGCCCTCCTAAAGCCAGCTTTTAAAACATTCGTTTTTTATGCGCGTAGGCAAGGGTAGGAGTAAAATTATGAGATTAGATGCTAAAAAGGACAAGCAATTCTGCTGATGCGTAATTCTACGGCAAATGGAGTTTTTTTTGTAAGGTTTGTGGGACGTCAACTTTTACGCTCCATTAGAATATTGGTTCTGGTTTGGTCGAGGTAGGTGGGGGACGAGCCTTTAACCCCCTCAAAGGGAATAGGCGGCTATGATTTAGAGAGAAACATGAAACGGACTGTTAGTGCTAAGCCATGCATTGCCGTTTCACTTCATCTGCTATCCGCCGATCACCTCGTAAATATCCACTTCGTAGTCCGGACAAAAAAACGTTATTTGCTCTGATTCAAAGTTGGCCAAAACAAAAAAAAGCTGGCATTTCAGTATTTACACATATTGGACGGCCGTAGAGTAACCCTCACTCGGACAAGGATGTGTTTAATTTTTCCCATCCCCAATTTTATAAGCAAACAAAATAAAACAAGCAGAAGGGGGAAAAAAAAGTAGGGAAAAATGGACAAATCACTGGTCATAAACAGTCTCCGATCGCCTAATTACTCATTCTTGATGGAGGTCGGATAAAATTACCCATTCATTATCCCCACATGTGATGACTTACACAGTCAAGGGAAAATTGCTTTGAAATCAAGGCAGATGGAAACAAGAAGGTTAAGCAAAGTATTAAATCGACATATTTACATGCCTGCAGTTTAACACCATAGATGAAGCATTACCCAACCATAAATTGGAAAATCAAATCCCCTAATCGACAGTTCCATCATTTCGCAATTTTTGTCCATTAAGGGAAGTTGTAAAGTGATAAGAAGGTCATAAAAAAGGCGAAAATTAAAGGAGACGAAAAGAGATTTGGCTAATTTTAAACCGCTCAGCTTCCGAATTGAGGAGGAGGAGGAGGAGGACGTCTCTCCTCTGAATCTCCTCCAAAAATCGGTTATTGGTAGACATCCTTTAAGGCAAAAGTTGCTACTGTCGTGTATAAAAGGAAGTAGGTGACAGTGTGAGACACTTTGTAGTCCACACACTCACTTGCCTCCTCTTTCGGTACCACTCACCTTCATGCCATTTTATCTCAAATTTTAATGCGACTGATGGGTGTGGTTACAGCGTCTCCACATCTACACCATATCAAATGGGTACAAGTTTCTCATCAAACTTTGCTTGCATGACACTCGTAGATTTCTTAATAAGCACCACCCACAAGTACATTAAATCTTTTGTCCTTGGTAAAGCAGCACACAAAGACCGGTGTGTGATGTGTGGGGGACACTTCAATTAGACTATCAACGCTATCATTAAAACTCTCAAAAAAAAAAACTTCCTTACAAACAGATTTAGAAAACAGTTATCACAAACAGGTGGGTAGAGGTGGAATTCTTTTCCCCCTTCTCCCCCCCCCCACCCCCCACCTTAAAGCCTTCCAAAGCGCGAATGCAACAAAGCTTGAGAAAAGTTATTAAATTAAACCCCACCACTGCCACCGCCATCACCGCCTCCTTCACTTGCTCCAATCCAGTCAACTTTTATTGGATTTTCCGGAGTAAAATAGACTTAAAAACCTCCTCTTTTAAGCCCCTTTTATTGATCTAATTAAATTATTCTTAACAAATGGGAAGAAGTGGATTGCTCCCTTGTGTAATTGTGACTTAATTTGTTCTCTGGTTTTTTTTTCCCCTTTTTTTTTGTACATCATAAAATCCTCCATGAGGCAATAATGGAAGGCTATTCTTCACCTTGAAAGTCAAGACGTGCCGCTCTTATCATTGGCAATCTACCGAAATTCCGCGGTGGATGTTCCATACACCATTCTTGGACATTAGAGACTCGGGCAAAGATGTAGAGGACGGCTCCATGGATTGGGCAAATTTGTGTGTCCCTTGTGTGTGTGTGTGTGGGGATATCTGTGTATCTGTGCCCGCTTGTGCATGTCTGGGTTGGGGAATTGGGAAGAGAAGAAAAGGCATACCGCATCGTCAGTAAAGCATGTAGCCATAAATTTTGTGAACCAGACCCGCATCTTCACTTTGTAGGGAGGGCGAAGGAGATGCGGAGCGGGAGACAAGGGCGAATTGGAGAAAGCAGAAGCGGAGGAGGTGGAGAGAGAGAGAGGGCGACAATATGGAGGATGAAGTTAAAAGAAATTGGGCAAAATCACCATTTTAGTGTGTAGAAGTTTTAGTGGTGTTCTGCCCCCTCCCCTCTTCATTTTGTAATTTCGCTTTTCTGCCTTGTAAATAATGTACGCTTTCAATCTTACCAACATCTTGTAATTGCATTTGCGCACCCCTTGGGCAAGATGGTCATAAACGTAAGGCCTAGATGGAATTTGACTTTACCGCTTCCCTATATGAGGTAGTAAGAGCGGCCTAAGTACAATGATCCCTTGAATACACCTTTTTGACAAGGTCATAAGAGAATCTCACTCAAGGTTGGGTAGATGTAACAAAGGAATGCAAATGAGTGGAGTGCATTTGCTCCACCTTTTAACTTAGCGTTGCAAAATCCACAGTAACCTTGAAGGTAGGTGAATGTAAATGATGCACTTGACTCAATCCACCTTACATGTTATTACAGTAGAACACGAAATACTGCAGAGTGAATGAAGCCGTGGGTCACTCCTCCCTTCCTTAATCAATGCGTTGCAGCCCTGCTTTTCAAGGCCATGACAGGAACCAATTGGGTCAGCTTTTGACAGGGGTGGGTAGAATCGAGAACGTCTCAACTACTGCATTGGGTGGTCTGGAAAGCGCACGACCCTTTTTCTGTTACCAATTAATTGACTTCGGTTGGAAATCGGCTCGAGTAGTGTTGAGAAGTCTGTGCTTTAAAGGAGGAATTCATACTGTCATGCATTCCTTACTGACCAATGGAATCCGAAAGTAATTATCAAGGCCGTGTCAGGAACCAATAGGACAGCTCCAAATCAATAAGGCACTATAGTGGCTTTAAGAACGACTTGGTCACTAATTGAAGTGGTCCAGCGACTTTGTGGCGCCTCGAAGACAGGCTATGTGGTCATCTATTGCCGATCAAGAAATTTCTGACGGTAATCAATTTGGGTAGCATTATCTTGCGTCCTCCATTGACCAATGGGATCTGGCCGTGGCTTTCAAGGCCGCATCGCAAACCAATAGAAGAACTATAAGTCAATAAAGCCCTTTAGTTTTCACGTTCATCTCACCCACAAATCGAAGTGGTCCAGAAACCGCATGACACTTTGAAAGCAGACTCAGATCATTTTCCATTGGTTAACGAAGTTATGCCGGTGGTTAACTTAAGTAGTATCGTTGCGCATCTCCCACCGATTAATGGGATCAGGCTGTGCTCTTCAAGGCCGCATCAGCAATTACTTGCAGTAGTCATGAGAGAGGTAAGGGGTAATTCAAACTGTCAGGCATTCGCATTTTTGGTAAACAGATTAGAGTGGCCTTGGGAATGAGATACCTCGAAGGGAGAAGAGGCAGGATGCAATTACACGTTTCAAGGGAGCAACTTTGAGAACGAGGGACGTAGAGGGGTAGTGTAGAGTAAGATGTTAGTACAAAACATCATAAAACTTTGTTTTAATTGTCAATTGTTTATGCAACAAAAATGAGTGCTCTGTAAATGGAGCAATTCACACGCAAAACCGTAACAAATTTTCATCCTTCCTTGGGTACATTTGTTGGTACAAATCATGTTTACGTTGGTGCATGGAATTTACAAGGCTTAACTAAATCAAACACTCCTCTGGGACGTAAATTAAAGGAGGGCATGGTGTGCTGAGAGGCATGCTATGCGTCTCTTGAAAGTGTTAGCCCCCACAAATATTCACCGTCCCTCCTACTAACTCGGTCACGTATGCAACCAGGCAATAAAATATTTTTCTTACCTCCCATAGGGGAGGGACATTTTAATGAAGGGTAGACAAATTTTACGCGAGTGATGCAAAAGAGGAGGCATTTTAAGGAGACACTGTAGTGCCTATTTAAAACCCTCTATTCTCTTCACCTCCCGCTTTCTCCTTCGCCTCGTTCATCCCCCCCAAAACCCCTCCAAAATTTCTCCCCATTAAACATTGATGAGGAAAAACGAGTCATATTTGGCAACTAGACGATTTGGGAAAGAAGGTAGATTTGCAATATCAGTCGGCATTGACAAAAGTCTTTTTCAACAAGAGATCTCAACATCCAAGACGAGAAGCCTTTCGTCTCTTATAGCACGGCAAATTGGATTAACAGAGACAACTGAATTACTCAATCCAAAATCCAGGATTAACTGCGTAAGGTTTACTAGGTGGAGGATACCGTTCTGCTGCCAGAAGTCAGGATTTGCCTCTGACCCTCGTTCCTTGCATCTCTACACGGCCGGTCTATGAGGTGACTGCCTAATGCCGAATGAGGCTCGTGTTCTTCAGGGCATCCTTATGGGATGCGGAAAGGATTTTGAGCTCATTTGAGCCCCTTGCTATATGTCAGGTGAACTAAGCGTCATAGTAAAAGTATCACCTAGTCGCCTCATCTGATATGCGGGACGTGGCTGTGAGGATCCCTTTAACTCCCAAGATGCATGCAATTTGCAAGTCGTGGAAGGTCTTGAGATGATGCTCAAACGCTTAAGTTCCACAAGTAGTGCCAGTGCGAAGTGGAAAGTGCTCCCACCGAAAACTCAGTGACAGTGAGGTAGGCAATACAGTAAATAACAGATCTCCTGAAGTTTCTTTTCACTCATTTCAGTCGGTTGACCTGAAATAATTCAACATGAAAAGCAGAGAACACTAACTTTGACGGTTACCTCCACTCACGCCTTCCAAATTCCTCATTCTCTTTATGCGATCTATGGTTATTACGTTTAGGACTTACTTAATTTGTCGAGTTATTTAAATGTCTCATTTTCTTTGCTACAATTTTTAAGCCCTAACTGGTTTTCGCTTTTTAAGGGGTAAAGTGTAGACCCATACTACTTATTTCGCGGATTTCAGCAACCAGCCCTCACCGCATTTTATGGCTTCACATACCTTTTGTCTAGGCTAATTTACTAAATAAAGTTTAAAATATTCG
>UYWX01020740.1:7455-19770 GCA_900622495.1 Hydatigera taeniaeformis | reverse complement strand
AAGTTCGTTTATAAAAGACGTGAAGACTTAGTTTCAAGATTACAATAAACTTTTGGCAAGTATGTTTAAAGCACCCATTTTTGTTCCTACCTATTCAAACAAAAAAATCCATCCTTATTGGACGATCGCATTAAAAATTGAATAATTTACAGCGTCGGATTATGTTCGCATGTTGACTATTTACAGGTATATTTATAGTCACAAAGACGCATTTTTTGCCAATTTTTATTCATAATTGCCTTCGCTGTTTCTGCGTTATCATTTGCTTGTTGAGACAAATAAATCGCATTGGGCTGAATAAGTATATTATATACAAATTTTTAAAGAGTTCTCAAAGGTCTAAAACAATGTGTTAGCTGGCTGCATTACTATAAAACTGTCTGCATTAGCAAATAGCCAGAATGAACTAGACAACTTTGGCAGAGCAAGTCAACCATGAACGAAATGTCACTCATCCTCTCCACCGTTTCGCGATAGATGAGGTTTTTAAGCGTGGCCAAATTTCATCCACTTTTTGACTACCCGCATTCGTTGCCTCCCGTACGATGGACAAAATTAGTTACATGCATATTTTGAGCAATTCGGTAGTTATATGTGTCTCACATCATAACCTGGTCATCAGCTCAATGGATGGTGCATTGCTTAACAGCGCAAACGCAAGTAATAACGTAATAAGATCTGTATCTCGATTAAGTCTTATTCAGGGTTTTATACGCCTAGGGGTGGTGGTATTTTATGTGCTAAAAATTACAAAACTTGGGCATGGCTCAGAGGTCGGCCCGAGTGCCTTAGTCAGCGTGCTGATCCAAATCCTCGCGACCGAGACCAGCAGTCAAATAGAAGAAGGAGTCTCAATCAAGTACTCGGTCTGTACCTCAGAGGTAAGGAATGAACATTTTTTAACGAATATATCATCTAAAATAAACTAAATCTCGTCACATCAAATAATCCCAACGTGGATATGCAGTCTATTCAAATAAATCTTTGGCTCAAATGCGCCGCCTCTTGGCTTAAATCCTTTTGTTATCGCTTATGGATTAATAATGGAGTCAAGAGGATGACGAGATGCACCTCCATTTAACTGCATCCAACGCCGATACGAAAATTTGCGCACCAAAACTCACTTTTCTTTTGCTCTTCCACCAATGCTCTCCTTCAACGAGTACTTTGAATGATGATGCATACTAAATATTTGCGGTTTTATAAATTAATTAAGCTTTGCGAAGTAAGTCTTGTGGGTATGGAGCCGATTTTGCTGGCTCTTTAGCCCCAACAATTGGAGGGGAGAGTGTTCAGGGCAGGAGAGTTAGGCGACAAATGCTCGGAACAGTTTCTTGCGGTCGGAGCCCTTTTAGAGGCGCTAGCAAAGGAAATAAAATTGTAGCAATGTTAAACATCAAATATAATTTGGTTTTCAAATACTCATTGACACTAACACACGCATACTCACGCACACACGCATTTGGTGTGTCAAGATTTATTACTCTTTTATTCCTCACGCATATTTAACGGGCAAGAAGGAAGTATGGCAGAGTAAAAGGACAATTGGCATTTTTTAAAGAAGTGTTTGATGGAAATGGTTAAATTCTCTTCTCTGTGTCTCAGTCATTGTGATGTAATGGTTACTGAATCCTCGAGATCGCTTTGGCTGGCAGCAGGGTCTACTGCTCCCTGAAAGTGCAATAGAGCGCGACTAAGGAAAGGCTATCCAATGTTGTTTGTAGGCGCAAGTCACCCAAATAGGTTTGTCACAAAGTTAATTGTGATGTCTTTGTCACTAAAAGTTGGCCTCGCTACACAGACCCTCCGGTTAGATCAGATTTGGCTTGCGTTTCTGGCTAACGGTGGCTGTGAAGCCAACAAAGCGGATTTGATGTAGGGAAGGGATGTCGGCTGGAAGTCTAACAAAAGTGCTTCTGCGACTGTGTTGGCTTTGGCAAGGCCTTAGGCTAACAACATTTTTCCACTGGTGCAGAAGTGGGAAGCGTTCCACAGGGCGGAACAGCTCATTGTACTGCTATGCATCGAATTGTCTAGCGCGGAGGAGGGATCAAATAGGCATGCCGAAGACGATAATCTTTGGGATGAGGAAGCCTTAAAATCTCCTCCAGTAACTGCAAATCTCGTCAATACATCCTTTTATGGCACAAAGGCTTAAAAATATTTTTTACCGCCGATTTGGTAAACTTAAGCTTCCACTGAATTTTTATAAAAGGGTAGAAAAAAGCCAGTAATTTGTTTTTTATCCCAAGCATTTCGGGACCACTCTCTCGAGGTTCAGATTATTAGAGTCTGAAATCTGGTGTAATAGCTACAAAGTTGTTTAGAAAATTTTGAAAAATAAGTGCTTTTTCTGAATAAAATTAGAGAACAACATTATATTGCTCAAATTAGATTTTGTGGCAAAAAATGCATGCATTAAAACAAAAACTTAAGCGTTTTTCCATGAGGGTCAAGATCTTGAGACTAAGAAAAAAGGGGTACAGTGGCTTGGGAATTGAGACTGACTCCTGGATATAAATTAACCAACTCATTGTCCACAGACCTTGGGAATGAAATAAACGTTGACTAATCATAGAACTTTTGTCTGTTTTATTCTCTTACACTAAAATCCCTCCATAAATGCAAATGTCAACGTATTGGCGCACAGCCCATTTAACACCAAACCCATTTTGCTAGATCGTGGCACAGAGTTTAAATCCTTAACTGGCAAAACCCTACACCAAAAGTTAAAAGCAATTGATGTAGTGGAACAATACTCTTTAGTGAATCGCAGAAGGCGGAGAACTTTGCTTGAATACATATAAGTTAACAAAAGAGAAGGGAATTCGCCATTCGTTATGGCCTGAAAGACGGCCCTTCATTGAGGTGCAATATGGTACCTCAAGTGTCTTCAATGATACCGGTTGTTGTAAAAGGCAGCGCCACGTTTAAATTTTCAACACTCTCGGTAATTGAATGAGTAAAGTGGCGAACGTTACTCCTAGATTACTATAGGACATTGCACACCAGTCGGCCCTAACTATATGAATGCGTAAACGATGGCACATAAGTGTTTGAAGGCGGACTGAATATCCGTTTATAGATTGTAAAAGTACTTTAAAATAATCAAGAATGGAGCATAGAAGAAGGTAACTAACACGCTGCAGAAATTAAACTAATTAAGTTGAAAGAGCGGGTAAACAATAGCACATATTATCCTCCCCCAAATCAAGAACCTTTTGGGAATATCAACTCGAAACGTCGTTACTACTGTAATACTTTATTTACGTGACCACCTGATGTCCAGCGTTCACTTTGGTACTCGTCTAGCACTTGTACTTGTGGGCTGACCTCCGGACGAACCTCTGGCTTAGGCTCTTCTCCCATCTCTGCATCAAATGCATTCATCCCAACTCAATGCCTTCTTCTGCCTAATGAGAAGTCTCTGGCGTTACAACTACCCTGTTTGTTTACCTCTCCATTTTGATGGGCAGACAATTTATGCCTACATTCCTGTGCCTCCAGCCGGTGGCAGGTTTTTAGGTTGTGCTAACAGAGCTCATATCCTCCAACACCTTAAGTATACATGTCTTGCACTCGCGCCATGTCTTTATGTGTTCGCAGATTGTTTGGAACGTCATAATAATGTTTACTCGAGTGCGACTATTTAAACAGACCCATTAGTAGTTAAGCTACTACAGTGAATCAATCTCGCAAGCAAGAAAAGAATATAGGAGTGTGAGTCAGTTGTAGTATTTCACATTATGAAAATGGACACTGCTTTATTGTAATCATTCTTTTGGTCCGAATGAAGGTGGAAGAATGAGACAACAACCTGGCGTCATAGGTGTATAATCGGCTTTATGAATTATTTACTCGCTTTAACACACCAAATGGACAGGATTCTGTGCATGGTTATTTGCTAGTCCTACATTAATTTAATCTCAACGCATCAATGTACTTAGGCAACAGGCTTGGGGTAAATAAAAAGTGTAATTATTAACTTGTTTGTTGAGCACGCTACAATGCTGTCAATGAGTTCTTTGCTAATTATCGTATCTTTTGTACTATTTTTTCACCTTGTTTTAACTCTTTTTCATGTCTCTTGTGCAAGGTCGGCGTCCATTCCGCGTCAATTGATGCTGCTTAGGTTTACCAATTCCTAAAAAATGCTTTCCAGACAGAAAAATTTCGTTCTAAACTGTTTCTACTTTAAAATAAAGTTTTTGCGTAGATACAGTGAACATAAAATGAAAATAAACGGCTATAAATGGGTTATTTAAGGAGAAGAATTAAGATCACTTCTGATTAACACATTTTTCCATTTACTTCTCGTATACTGTTATCCTTGAATATTGTTAAATTGTGGAGACATTAAACACATTACCATGCTAGCACACTTTTTTAGCCCATATTGGTGACGATTGGGATCTCGTACACTGATTCCATTTTCATGTGTTTCAGTGCTAAATGCACCCATGTCTTTCGCCTCTCTTTATGGTAACAAAGTATTGTGCTATATTGTGGTGTAACTACCATGTAGATACTCAAACGCACTAACCTTTGCTTTCATGAGAGTCTTATGACTTCAAAGCAAACATTGCTAAATGCTATTGTATAAAATATTATTTCTCCTTGATAGTACACAGTCTTACTCCTTGCAACCTGACCGCCAAATTCCATTGACTAAGAGTTTTGTGAAGCATTTATGTCCTGAATGTCGAACTTGATAATAGAAATATGATAGCATTTTGGATTAAGGGAGAATTCCGTACTGGATACACCCCGTGTGAGCAAAAACTCTGAAATATTTAAGGTGTGAGTCTGACATTTATTTATTTTACCTTACTTCCACTATGATGCTCATGAAGTAATCATTTACGTAAGGGGATGGAAAGCTTTAATTCGGAATAAAATGCCTACGGGGACATTTACCTCTAAAAAATTCACATCGCATTACTAGTGTGACTCTGCTATTTTTTTATTGGCCACCACCTCCTTCCATCCCCATTGGTCAATTCATTTGGTCTTGAAATTTCCTGAGATCCGACAGTTCAAATGTTTGATTTTCCGGATTAACAAGTAGTAACTTCATATGACGTGATGAGTTTGTCAACATTGGGACCTCTTTTACCAAACTCAAGTGAGGCAGATATCATCGAAGACATTTGGGAATACCTTATTCCGATTCGCGGGCTACGGCGAACTGAATTGGAGCTCCTGGTTCCAATTAGCATCATCTATATCATCATATTTGCCCTCGGTTTCTTTGGAAATGCAATTTTACTTTGGGTCATCCTTGTCAATCGGTCTTTCCATACTCCGATCAATTATTACTTGGTCAATCTCAGCGTCTCTGACCTTTTAATTCTTGTTCTGGGCCTCCCGCATGACCTTTACATGATGTGGAACCGTTACCCCTACCCGTTTGAGGAAGTGGCCTGTCGTTTGAGGGCGTTTCTTGCTGAAGCCAGTATGATATCATCCGTACTTACAATCACTGTACTTACAATTGAAAGATACATTGCAATCATTCATCCCCTTTCAACAGCCATTTCTGGTGCCAAGAGAAGGAGTGGTTCCGACAGCGCTGTTAGACTAAAAAAAGTGGATTTTTTCCGATGTTGTAGAGATTGGGGTCGATTTAAAAAAGTCCGCATCACCGTCATTATTGTGTGGATATTATCGCCGCTATTTAGCTTACCCATCACACTCCAGGTCGCTCTGAGTTATATCTATAGGAATGATTCCTCTACAAACTATCAGTCAGTTATGATAAAAGAATCCTCCATTTGTACTGTCTCGGTAAGTCTCATTGCACATGGCGGAGCCTTGTATTCCACTTTTAAAGGAATGTGACCTCCCTTTACACTGATCAGAACGCTCTAGTACTTCCTCTCTCCCTCCTGCCAATTTAAATTCCATCAAACGGTGTTTGGCGTGCCTTGCATAAAAAACTCGGTAAAGAAGGCATAACTTAAGAACACACTAAGCACTGCTTGTGGTGTTTCATAGCTTCTTTACGCTGAATTATTTATGCGCTCTTGGAGTTGGAATATTTTCTTATAAAGTGGTACAGTTTTAAGCAAACCTTAACGATAACCCACCACACCTTAAATCACCCCCAAAATGTAATGCTGGGCTTGGCAATTTGCCTACACATTGACTTGTTTTTAATAGAAGTATAATTACGGGAAAAAACGTTGAAACTTTTATGTTGATAGTGTTAAAATCGGCAAAGATGGTCCTCCTCTGGATAAAAGGTAACTCGACGACTCATCACGAGACCTGTGTGGGGTGACGTTGAGCTGGAAACTGCGCGAACGCCATATGCTTCGCCGACTTGAGCCCGAAAGTTGTTATTTTTATCAACTACCATTAAGCACTAAGTTGGGGCAATCAATCCGGTCTTAACAAGCGGATGAAGTAGCAAAAACCGGTTCCCAAAAAAAACACCTTTTTATAAAAATTGGATAAATAAGGGAAAGAAAGAGAGATGAGGAAATTATTTATGGATGCTAGCAGCTTGGAATTTACTCACCAAAAGTTGTGGAACAAGTGTTAATTAGTTTGTAGATAAACAACGAGAAGGAAAAACAAAAGGCTGTTTCACGTTAGGCACAGTTTAAACATTCCGGATTAAAACATACAAATTAAAAAGGGTTTAGAGGAAATGTCAACCATAAGAGAAGGAGGGTGATAATTCTTCAATTTACTAACACATTTAAGGACTACAAGGCATTGACTAATGGAGATCTAACTTTCTCCTTTTTCGTGTGAAAACGATCTTCACAAATCATGGACTATCAGCATAAAAAGTCTTCGATTAAAATCAGTCAGTGCAGCATTTTTGAAACTATAAAAATCCTGCTCACACCATTCAACTTGCATTTCTTCATCAAATAATTGCTCACAAGCTTGCAGACTGCGCCTCTGATTGTTATGCAAAACAATGGAACACTTCAATTTAGAAATTCTTGCATAAAACTAATGTTGGGACACCCTACATCGTGGGAAGCGCACGAAATCCTTTTCGAACGGGGATGAGAAGTGAACGCTTCACATGTGATATTTTTATATGCTCAAAGATGCACTTTGTGAGGGGCTTTGACTGGCCAAACAAAGCCTCGTCACTTCCCAAGACGTGAGATTTTATGTAGCGCTTAAACTTTAAAGGGTTTGGCTTATTTACCTCGGGTAAGCATTGTAATACAGTACATTTGGGTGTGCCTTTCCAGCGTCAATGAAACAAAATTTGATGTTTTATGCTGCGAAACGAGGTAAAAAGTACTTATTCCAGCCATTTGAGTACAAATGTTGAAAGCACATGAAATTCCCATTAACCTCTAAGCAGAAACACACCGCCTTCTTCCGTTTGGCCCCGAAGCCGAGGAATAATCGAAGCTTAAAATATATGTCATTCAAGAAAACAAAAAAACATTCTCTAAAAAACATTTCGATTTGCTCCATTTCAGTTTCCGCGTTGAATCACAAAAGTGGTGCAAACAATCATGCTTAATGTTTATACCTGAATGACGGAGGCGGTTTTCGAAATTTTTGGACTCATACTTTTGACCTTAACGCAGTTGTCATCGTTTTAAACGAAACGTGGCTAAATTGCAATAAACAAGCTTTAAACAGTTTTACATCGTAATCAAGAAAATACAACTGCATATACCGCTGCAGGTGGAGAATAAAATCTGATCAAATAAAAGGAAGCTTGTTTTATTTAAAAAACGACAATTTGTGCAAAATACGTTTAACCAATCCAGAACCAAATAGGACACAAGATCTTGGAAAACCAAAAACCTAATTGGGAACTTAAAGCCGGCTTTGTTCATTCAACGTTTATGCCACAATGCAAGAAAATTCAATCTGATGGTAACCGTGAGCTGTGAAGGGTATAGTGGATAACCAACGCAGTCTCACCCAGCGATGCATTTAAAGCAAAACTTGATGTAACGGCATTGGTAGGTGTGATACTTCAGTAAACAAGTTTCTTCGAATGAATTGTCGATTTTTAGATCCTTCAAATAACTCTTTCAGCCTCCTCACCTCGTAGACGTTTTACCTTGATAATTGGGTGTCCATTAAATTCTAATGCTTAAACTACAAGAAAAAGAACTTCACTCCCAAGCAATATCTACCAAAATCCGTGATGAATGGCTAAAAATACTGTCATAATTATGGAGTGATTGATGTAGTAGGCAAATCGTTTGTTGAAGACCACTTGAAGCCACTTACCGACACAATTTATTCTAACATTTGTGAATGTAGCCCTCTGCACTCTTAGTGATCACTAAGTACACGGAAAAAAACTGTGGGCATTAGTCATTTCTACACCACCCAAGATTAATTTTAGTCACGTTAACTTCAGCTAAAGCCATAGATGGAAAACTAACAGAGGACTGTTCCAAAGACAGGACCTTAAGGCCTAATTGACCAAAAACGCGCACGCGGGCCAAAATTCCTTAAGAAAATAAATATTTTCAAAGCGTATTTCTCAGTTTAAGTCAATTTGAAACTTCATCATAAATCAGAAATAATAATAATTATCTTCCCAATTATCAGGGGAAGAAGCGTCTGAATAACTGCGAGTGAACTACAAGAACTTTTGCAAACTACTTACAGAGGCCTCTAGAGAGGTAGCATTTGTAAGGAATTTTGGGCACCTTGAACCTGCTTCACCACACTTTTACCTCTGCCAAAACTGAGGGTGCGCATTGATGATGCGATTGTTCATTTAGGCAAAGTAAGACCACTAAAATGGAGGTCAAGTACTTCATCGAATTTCGGTACATCGAATTATGTGGATTTTTAATGATGGGACACTTGAAGGTGGCGGGAAATAAACAGAGCTCGTAAAATTCTCCAATTTATTCCAATCCTTAAATATAATACTTGCAATTGCAATTCGCAGCTGCATATGCACAGTTTCCCCCACATCGTATTAATGTCAAGAGAAAAGGAAAGTACAGACCCTTATTTGCTCACATTAATGTTTATTCGTTTCTTTTTGAAGAGTCGTTTTAATTGTTGTATTTGACTGCCTCAAGCAAATTAAGAAGTAATCTCTGTTCCATTTATTTAAGTATTTTTATACTCAAACTTGTATGATACAATATCAGTTTACGTAGATTTGCAGCTTCGTTTTATGTCAAATCTATCGCTTTGATAAACTTACAATATATTAAATTGGAAGGTTAAATCTTGGCACAGAATTCAAATCAATCATGAAGTTGAAAGCTGTAGTTGAAAGCACATTCCTTTTAAAGTTTCATTTTGTTTTGGGGAGAAGGGGTTGAGAAAATAGTGAGGATAATTCTGCCTACCCGAGCGCTAAAGTTGTAAAAGGGAAAGGGTTTTCTGAATTCCTTAACTCCCATTCGAATTTTTATGCCTGCTTGAATTGAGATGAATCAAAATACAGCTGTTTTTCACAATTTAGTATTCTGCCAAGGCTTAAAGGTGCAGAAATTGGGAGTACGAGATGCTGCGCTTTGTTACGTCCCCTCCTTCCCCCCTTCCCTACTTCCGTCAAGTGAATCCAAATGCCATTGCCCCAAACTCTTAATTAGTCAAACCATAGTATTCATTTAGTAAAACTTTGTGCGCATTTTAAATAAATAGGGTCTTGGTTTGTATAATGCGAAAACCTTAATGTTGTAGAAGTATATTTGCATGACTTGGAACGTATCCCTGAGGACTAGGTTAAAAAGCAGGCCTTCCAGTTCCCTTTTTCAAGTCTGCTTTAAATGGATATGCCATTTCAGCTGTCAAACCTGTAAAATGAGTTAAATGCCAAAGTTTACATTGTCTGCACTGCTTGAATATGTAAACAAATGTATAAGGGGAAAGATGGAACAAAATTACATTTATTTAATTTTAAAATGTTGTCTGTCTTTCATTCTCCCTTCTACTTCACACTCTCTTTACATGTGACCACAAAATGTCATGATCCCATTGCCGTCACTCTTTTACCACCAGAAATTCAATTTGTGACTTTCTGTCAATGTCTAATGTTAAGCCTTCCAAGCATTGTAGACGAGACAAATGCCTTCCAAGACTGTCTTTTAAGAGGATCTCAAATTCAGAGCCCTTTAAACATACAGGCGGGTTGGAAGGTCTGTTGACACTGCTTGATGTTTTGGCAGCCCTGTGGCAGTGCCTGCGTAGAGGCCTCCCTCATTTTACGCACCTCATTGTTTGTTAACAGCATGAAAATTCCCTCTTTATGGCGCTTTTTTATGCTATCCACGTCGAGCTAAATGTTCACCCTCTTATAAATCTCTCTTAAAGCCGCAGCAAATAATAAATGAAAGGAAGGCTTGCAATCACTCCTATAAATGAATAAAAGGAAAGTCCTAGGCGTTCTTATTTTATTCAATTGGTCAAAATGTGTTTGCTTTGTTAACGCACAAAATGCTATCAATTTTTTTTTCTTTTTAAGGGTGAGTCGGAGGATTGGTTCTCCTATCCTGTACTAGCGAGTTTTATCCTCTTCTTCCTCCTTCCCTTGGTTATCATCACCATTCTATACATTCTCATTCTGCGGGGTGTACGTAGATCAGTAAAATTTACCCAAAATCTGCATCCTACCGAAAGGATTGAATCACCAACCTCGGGCGAAGTCACTGTTGCCTTGGAAAATGTACAAAAGCCATCCCTTAGGCCTCCCGCTGTCTCACCGCTCAAACGTGGTCGTAGTATCATGTTTCGCACGGGACAAGACAAGAGAGCGGCCAGGCAGCATCAGGAGCTCTGTCAAATCCAGCAAGTCCAACACCAAGCACGAATGAGGACAAACAAATCATTGATACGGATTTTAGGTGAGCTATAGAGACTTGATTAGGTCAAACTATAACTTTTTGTTCATTAGTATCTTTAGGATAGTCCGCGGAAAGCTCAGCCTAGGGTTCACGTGTTCACTTAATTAGCTCCGGTAGAGGCTAGTCAAGCATTAGTGCTTCCAAGTGAGGATCCAGTGAACTGTAGTGAGGTTAGATCCGTGCTTACCACTTGGAACGGAGGCGGCTGGAGCTGACAAGCGTCCGCTAATTACCGTACAGTGTAAACACCTGGAATAACTGTCTTGGTGACATGTGCTGCCTACATTTTACCCGCTTAAAATTAAGATTAATGACTTTTTTGGGTTTTTATTTTTCTTTTTCAGTTTGCATTGTCATCGCGTTCTTTACTTGCTTTGCACCATTCCATGCGGAACGGCTTTTGGTAGTGTTGGTACCGGCGGAGTTGTGGTACAACAATAAGATACTCTGGAAAGTTCATGATGTGCTCTATCACATCTCAGGCATTTGTCTCTTCGCCAATTCGGTATGCAATCCCATCCTCTACAACATCGTCTTTCGACGAATACGCGCGGAGTTCAAGGCAGCCCTGATGTGCTGTGGCAAGAAACGAAGGCGACAACCGGAGTTGTACAATGGTCGAGGCAGATCCTCACTCTATCGGCCTTCGACAATATCCCAAACACCAAAAACTGCAGAATTTTAAAAATTCATTTGCAATTCTTGTCTTACAATGCACCATTGTTTATAGTGTCCATAGCTCTACTTATTCTCTTCCGCCGCCGCCTCCTCCTCCTCCTCCTCCTCTTCTTTCCCCTGCAAAATTCCTATTCGGTATCAGACGAAATGAAATAATTGGGCTCTACTTGTGTCATGGACATATTTGATTGAATTAGCATTTTTACGACGAATCGGTTGAATCTTGCAATAATAACCCCAACAATCTTTATGAGCAGATGCTCCTCTGCTTTAACTCAATCGATGCCTTAAGTGGCTCTTCGTAGCATCAAAGCTGGTAATCAATCTAATTTCCCAAGCATTTGTTTACCATCATAGATGATTCGACATGACAGATTTGAGCTAATCGACCTTGAACAGAATTTCGGCTTACAGAAAGGACATTACAAAAACATTGTTTTGGACAAATTACACGCATAATCCATTAAGGACATTATGGCTGCCAACTGACCAATCAGAAGGCAGTACTAATCAGAGCTCAATCATACCTGAGGCCTTAAATCAAGAAGAAGAGAGATAGTAAGACCGATTTATTCATTTTACGCATTCTAAGAGCATTGCATCAGCTCTGGAATTAATGCGTCCTACCTGCATCCAACAATAGAAATTCTGGGTAGACTAATTCGCTTCAATCAAACTTCCACTCGCCTGTAGCCCTTCACTGCCAAGGAATGGTGCTTATAAGTTGGCAAAATACAAGGTGGGAGAAGCCTTCAGTGCAACATGAAACGAGAAAATCTTCCCACGATTTGGTCTTGCTTTGTCCTGATAAGATAAAATTGGGACA
>UYWX01020739.1:0-13691 GCA_900622495.1 Hydatigera taeniaeformis | reverse complement strand
TTTAATCTTTATGCCTTACCACCGATGGGATAATTTATCAGAGGAACTTTAGCAAAAAAAAAACCTGTTTTATCTCCGCATACGAAAACTGTCCTCAATTTCCCTTGAGGAAAATTTGAGTCTAAAGATCATTCAGTCTGTATTGTGGAGTTTATTGGAGTCGAAAAGGTTCCCGTGATTCATTTTAAATATCCTAATAAGTGCAACCACCGGGACCTCATTTTTAGCGTTTATTAATTATACGTACGTGCATGTTGGGACAATTTTTGCCTACTTCGTTCAAAATCGGAAAAATTTCACAGCTCCACCTATACAAGACGCGAACCCAGAGCAATCAAGTGTGGACTTCAACTCACATTAGGGATTACCTTAATAGAGCTCCCAAAACCATCGAGTTATGGTTGACGCAAAAGTGGGGAAATTTCCGATACAGCGTATTCTGGTCGTCATTGCCTCCTTACAGCATTACCACACGAATCTGAAACAGAATAAATTCTTTGGCAGAGGGGACTCCTTTCCATCTAATCCTTCTCACCATCCTCTCCAGACCCTCGGGGATGTTTTCGAGACTCTCCCGCCATATACCGGGTGAGTTTATTGCGCTGAGAATTCTCATGGTTATGGTAGCTTAAGTTTGTTCCAATGGCGACTCTTGCGCTCGACTTGATGAAAGCTGCGCCTAGTGTCTGGTTTCTGGATTCAAGGCAAATAAGTTCTCACGAGTACTGTACCCGAGTTTAAATCCCCAGGGCCAGGCAATCGTTGGGTTTCCAATAGGCAGATAAAATGAAGGCGATTAAACCGTCGTAGTGGATAGAGCCATCGATTTCACCATCGGGGATGCAGATGGTGTCGGTTGCATTGATGTCCCTAAGAGTTTGTTTTCTCGCGTCGCCAAAAGAAGTGTATCGATGAGCTCAGCTGCCATTGGTTGCGTCTGTACAAACTTTCTTGATAACGCCTCAACAAATCTTCATAAAAGGGTTTCGTGGTATGCAAACGCACCGTACGATCACCACAACATAATGATCAGAAGAACCTACTTCCAGAAAGCAAATTTCCAACTCATAATCAGACTAGTCGAATGGCTTATTAGTTAATTTTATTATTACGTAGTCTACCTTAAAGTATCTTTCGGTGGCCTTTTGCCCGATTTTTGTGCTGCATCCGATACCCTGTTTTATTTGAAATTGACTTTACGGATTCATTGACAACAACGAAAATGCAACAGATTTATACTTCTGTATGAAAGTATCGCAAATGCTGAGATTGACTGTTCCAACCAAAAGGTTGAAAACGGCATCGACTTTCGGCAGCAACCGCTTTCGCCACCTGAAGCGACACTAGCTATAGTCGCGAAACCTCTAGAAAAACGCTCATTTAGTTATCTACCGCACCTCACAGAGCTATACAAACCTTCAATCCAAATAAACACGCTAAGATAGTGGTGAGGAGAAAACATTGGCAAGGAGAAACCAACACTAGGCCTTACTTCTACAGAAGGGCCTTAGTTGTTCAATTATTAAATGAACCGCTTTTAGAGCAGTGCTACTTTGATTGGTTATGGGCATACCTAATGAGCCTTAGTTTCCATCATTCCTCTGACGACTTTCAGAGTGCGAAATCTCAGATTCAATAGACCTGCCAATTAGGATTACACCTGTTGAGAATGGTTGGGGAAGGGGCGTCGAGTGGCAAGACTAAAAGGCTACGAAATAAGTCAATTCTACGTTTCATTCTTAACTCTGGTTTGGTACTCAGCTATTGTACATTCGTCTGACGAAACGATATCTAGAACACAAAACTCCCGAGGAGACCAAAGAATACGTACTTTACGCGAGTGCTATGCCCTCTTTCACCCTTAGGAGGTTCTCAGAAGGACACAAATATAATTGCCACCCTTTTGTGAACTATATTGCCACATGTTTATTCAAACACAGGACATCTTGCATCGTTAACGGACTTACGCCTTAGAAGCAAGACTAGCTCCATTCAGGTCTAGAAATACTAAGGCACCATGCTCGCAATGTACCCATTATCACAGCCGCTCCGTCATGAAATAATTTCGCTGACTTCCTTTACTCACTATAGGAATCGGATGTTTAAACAGCAGTGCAGATTCCATTCACATTTAAACCAATTTCTACAAACTCGATGTCCATCCTCAAACATTGGGAAAAAAGAGCTGGTGATTCGGCTACTCTTAAATAAGCAATGCATCGAATCAGCAGGTCCCATGATGACCAAACTACGTCTAACCCGCAAAGAGAACTCGTATTACACACCAACACTTATCACAAAATTTTCCAGTTGAAATACTTACATTCATTCGGCTGAAAACACGTGATGGGGAAATCAGAATGAGGTATGGCAATAGCAACCTCAGGACAAAAGTAACCGCTCTTACTAATATTCAACGAAGCCTTTCAATATGCTGGTGACATCCTCTACCTTGAAAACCCGTTACAATAGCCATAATCATGTCTTTTATGAAACGTCAAGTATAAATATCACTGACAGCGTAGCGATAGTGGAGCGAGTAAGCTCATGAAGAGAAATATAAAGCCCTGACCTAACCAAACACCTCTGACGCATGCATGAGCCATCGGCGATAGCAATGATAGCGGATGGTTTCACGAAGATGTAAGTCGTCTAGAGATGGAGATGATAAAACAAATGACTACAACGAGGGAGAAGGATGATAAGGTGGATTGTGATAGAAAAAGGGTTGGGACGTTCCTCAGGATATGAAAGACAGGACTCTATGTACTAGAGGAGATACAGTTTCGCTGACGTCGCACTGTTCATTTGATGGTTGAGCCAAATTTGATTTAACTCCTCATAAGCTTTCTCATTGAGGAATAGCGGATTGCCTCGTCTGAATACACAAAGGCCACAAACTCAAATCACACTCAAAGCCAAATTTTGCATTTTCACAGATGGGCAAAAGACATAGACTTACCGAAGACCAACATCGGGCTCGCCAAACTCATCTCTGTATGGACTTGTCAGCTCTGTGGTCCGACGACCCTGATCAGAGAAGAGGAGAACCCCACCAGTGAAGAGCATCACCATGGCATATCCCGAGTGACAACGACGCACGTGTGCCTGAATATCGTAGACTACGGCCTCTCGACGCCCCACAGTATTGACCGTACCATTCTCTGAACTGACAGTCATCTCTGGAATCGTCTCAAATCGTCGACAGCTATAGCAGGCAAAACATGCAACCGCTCCGCACACCAGACACAGACTTGGATCCGAGTGGATGTTGCTACCGGTGTGTACGCTCCTAAAAAAGAAGCAACAAATGACAGCTCCTTTTTTATAGTTCGAGAGGCTTGATGCAATGGAAGCTTACTTTAATTCCGTTGCAAGAGCCATGAGAGAGACATATTCCTTGGGTATTCGGATAAGATGGGGAGGATTTATGCAGGGTTCGGGAAGAAGAGGCGACGTCGATTTCAGCTTTAGTGAAGGTGGTAGATGGACAGCTAGAAGTTGATTTGTGTAGAGGGATCGAGAGACAGAGTCCCGACCAAGAAGACACCACGAAGTCATCAGACTCGCCAGCCACAGGGAGCTGGATGCTGACGCTTCTGCAACGAAGCGCGGAGGCGCTGTGATCCCCTCTACGTCACCAGTTGCATCAGAGAGAAGAACAAGAAGATCTGAGGGTGACTGGGGCAGACCCAGAAATGCCAATAACATGCTGAATTCGTCTAGAAAATAATGGATTACGAAGCGATCATGACCAGATATACGTAGAGCGAAGAAAATGAGATTTTGATGCCGATAGAGACGTACACGAATGTTTGTCTTCGGGCGGATGTGACAATTCTGAGGGCACGTCGAGGTTGGTGATCTGAGAAATCAAAAAAGCAGCAATACGCAAAAACGGTAGACAGCGAGAATGGATGTATGTGAAGAGATGAGTCAGATTTTGCGATGTGGGCTCAATCGTGCATACAGGAAGGCCGGAGAGATGTTGCAAACGCCGGCGTACAGCCAACAACTGTAAGAAAAGCAGGTCGTGGGTTAAATAATGTGATCGGCATTTTCAACGGCTTTGTGACAGCAGCATACCTTGTCATTCATCCAAAGGATGGCACAGGGCTCCCGCATAGCGGCGTTAGTAAACTCATCTAAAGAGTGTTGCGGCTGCCAAGAGAGAAGAGTTTGAACAAGAAGAGCAAGGTAGCAAAGGCGCAAAGTGAATGCCTCGTGTGAGTCACCCATAGGAAGTCGTGGAAAGCCTTCGTTACAGGCGACATCAGGGAGCTGACCCATTGCCTCGGCCATGGAAACGCGTTCATGAAGGTGTACTCGCTGGCATTCTACGCGTTGGTCTGTGCCCTCTAGACCCGGGCGCAAAAAGAGCAGGCTGATGAAAAGGTGTGTGATATCGGCCTAGTATGAAAGAAGGGGATCCAAATGCGATTAGGCTGTCATTTGGGTAGAATGAGGAACAGATCAACTCACTTCCCAGAGGATGCTAGCTGGAACACCAAGAGCATCAGGTGATTGATAAGACGTCTCGAGTGCCAAAGACACCGAGAGTGGTGAAGAGAGTTGAGGTGAGGACGAAGTGATGGGTTTGTTGTCGCAAAGGCTACCGGAGTCAGGTAGGAGGAGACGCCAGAGGCGAATGGCGTCCTGGGTAACAGCAATACGCATAACGTTCTCAGTCAAATGCGAAGCCTTTCTTGCGCTATTGTGAGAGCAGCAGGAAGACTTGAAATCTTCGTCTAAGTGGAAGAGAGATAAGCTCAGTTAAATAGCAAAGAAACCACTTCCTAAACTAATTGTACCTGGTTGAGGAGCGAAGTAGTGGTACCACCACCACCACTCAGGATCATCACGCTGCAAAAGCCACTGACGAATCCGAGTATCTCCATTAGTGCGTCCAAATACGCCCCTGGAAACAGGCGCCAGACGCGCGTGGGCGTGGAATGCGGATCGAATCAAGTAGCAAAGACCCGTTTTGTGGCGTTCTGCCATGTCTTTGCTGAAAAAGTGGCTTTGTGGGCCCAACACGCGCAGGTACTGCGTTGCGGAAGCAAGACAACCAATCTCAATTACCATCACGGTAGAACTGTTTACCAAAAAATTATCCAGAAAAATGCAGTTTCGCATACAAGGGTTATGGAGTTAACCATGCTGGTTCTACTAGGACGTAACAGAGGAAGCGACTAACACAGCTAATTACAGTTAAAAGGTGTTTCATAAGAAACTGATTTGTTGGTCTTCAGTAGTAGTAGAATGAAGGTTCTTGGGAGTTCCGCAATATTGCCAGGACAACATAAGGGATGCAATAGATGAATTTAGAAACGCAAAAGCCCAGAAAACATATTACCTACATTTAAATGTCATTTTTAGTGGATTTCCTTTAAAATGATTACTCAGAAAACTGAGCATGAGGCCCACACTTCAAAGAGCAAACATAAAAAATCAATGCAGTTCGTGAGTGGATGCATCTAGGAAAAACGAATGAAAATAGTGACTAAATTATAGGTTGTGCTAAAACACATAGTAGTCAGGATGCATAACACGTCTATTGAACCAAGGGTTGCCACACTCAAGCAAAGTAGTAAACTTAGGATCGTAACGTTAAGCATTAGCTGAGGTAGCGAGATTGATGAATGCGGCATACCCTCTCCCAATCAATAAGAGTGTAGGCGATGGAGTGTCGAAGAGTGCGCCAGGCAGAAGCTGCAGCATGAAGGGCTTGAAGGCTACGTCGCCGAGTGCACACAAGAGCCGCACGCAGCCGACTAACCGCCTGGCCTAAGCGTCGACTCGACTCTGTTACAGTTGTCTCTAAGCGTCCACTGAGCAGTAAGAGGTGTGAGTAGCAGCTGACCAAACTAGTGTGCAACTCCTCCACCGCCTCGCACACGCATGGCGGTAGAGAAGCTACAGCAGAGACAGTAGGACTAGGGCCGGTATGACGCTGTCCATGGTCCCTGTTCAGCGATCCAAGTGTGTCTGATGCGATGGCCCGCATTATCAGTGACGCATTGACCTCCGATGCAGGTGTTCCAGGCTCATTTAGAATCGCATTTATTGTATCATTATCCAGAAGGTTGTTGTTATCGTTGTCTTCATCAGCTTCGTCAAGGTCCACCCCGGGAAGTCCAATCGGTGCATCTTCAGCGTTGTTCATCAACACCACTGAAGAAAAAAACGGTGATTACATCAGCATCATCACTAATGGGGTTCATAACACTATGAAACCTACTAAAGTTGGCGGGACCGTCCGTCCCAGGATTTGCAATAAGAGGCTGAACGCACTCGATTGGCCTTGGCTGACTGAGATGAACCAGATTTTTCACAAAGCTCCAAAGATTTTCGGATACCCTGAAATTATCTAACCGAGGGAATTGTAGAAGGGGAACAATTGCCTGTTGTCCGCGACAAAGGACCGTCCTGCCTTCATGCGAAGATGACGACGAAGTGCCAAAAAAACGACGCGCAAAGGCACGAGGCAAGCGCGACCGATGCTCTGAGGCCCCTGACGATATTCCACTCCTAGCCTCCCCCTGTTTCGCCTCTTCGGAGTCTTGTCGGGAGAAAGAACCTTCGCAAATTGCACAGATTTCTTCAAGAACGCGATCTCGGTCATGGGCGCTGCTGTCAGTCAAAATGCCAAAGAGCATAGAAAAACTGTCTGGAACGTTCGTAAGCTGTTGCGGGTAAGGAAGATAAAAGAACGAAAATACAGGAAACCCCAATCTGAAATACCACACGGAAAAGTGACTGCCATACCTCAGTAATGCTGAAGTTTACTTTGAGGTTTATTGAGGTGGACAGCTTTGGAGATTCGTTAAGCCATTCATGGAGGTTTCTTAGCCATGAAGCCAGATCAGTAGGCCTTCGGAGACATCTTGATAGCCATTCGATGGGTACTGAGTCCTGCAGACGCTCAAAAACTGGAAAATCGAAATTGGCAAGAGAACGACAAAGAGAGCAGCGAAACTCGTACACAGGTGTTCTGTGAGCATATCTGTGCCTACGAGAAAGCGGAGACTGATTTTTAATTGGTACAGCAAGTGGCAAAAGAATAGATAATAATAGAATATTACGTACTGTCGCGTATCATCGTTTTGCTCCTTTAACCGCTCCGAGTATCGCTCCTTGCAAGTAGCATGCATGAAGTGAGGACAGGTGGAGATGAACGTACCCTCCTCTCCTACTGGACACCTGCTAGAGATGAGAGGGCGCTGAAACCAGGGATCAAGCGCATCTGATTTCCTCATCCATGATGCCGGCGTCGATGCCGATGAATGACTGCCTCCTGCCATGGAGGCTGTAAAATCAAGATTATTCCACTTTAAATGTCAGGTACAAGGAACACATTTCATTTCAGTTAAACATTAATCACTCACATGAGGCTTGGACAGTGCATGCCCCATCAGTGCTGCTGAGATCACTTTCACCTGGTTGTTCAATAGGAATCAAACCGCTAAGAAGGTATGGCAACTGAGTCAAAACGACCTCGTGGCTGCCTATAGAGGCGGCGACTGCTGTTGTAGCAACTCCCCCCAACGTATGCTCAGTCTGAAGGAGAAAGAAATTGCACGTTTCAAAGGAAAACTCTGATAACTTCAATCAAAATCAATTCCAAGAAATACTACTTAGTAATGCGACTACTTTTACTAATGAGTGTGATTCATAGGTAATAAAAAATGAGCTTAAAATTTATATCAAAATGGACTTTGTGGGGCTAGAATCAACTAGAAACGCCAACGAAAGAAATATCTCAAAGCTTTAGAATACAGATAATGGAAGCTTCAAAGTAAATGAAAAGGGAGCAAACCCTCACAAAATCGGGCCTGCAGGCACCAGTGCTGAAATCGACAGCTTGACTATGAGGCAGGGGGACCGAGAGAACGTTAGAGCGACTACCGTACGCGGCAATCACCATGTGATGTTTCTCCTCCTCTAGCACTTCATCCTATATGAGTGAAAGACCCAGAAGTTATTAAAGTAGCTAAAATAAAAGTGTATAAGAATGAAGCCTAATAAAAATTAACTCACCAGACAAAGTACACACGTGACTAGAGGTCTTTCCTTAGCCAACACTTGAGAAATGCGTTCCTCCACACGATTAGGACCTAGAGCGCTGAAGGTGGCGAAGGAGGCACTCGTCACAGCCTCGTCAAGGGAGAGATAATTATTCGAGCTTAAGGATAGGGAATCAGCTGTCTCCTACAAAAAGGGGAAACTCAGATACGTTACACTTAATTGAGGTGACTTGAAACAATAAATGTGATAAATGTGCCGGATAGAGGTCCTAACCATCTGCTGATCGTTGTCACTAGCGCTGGAGATTTCCTTGAAGTGGGTTTCAATGAACTTTTGTTGCATCTTTGACATCTGCGCCATGATTTTTGCACGTCGGCGCTGCTTGGCCTCCAGCATTTGCTGCTTCTTGGACGCCTCCGATCCCTGTGAGAATTATAAATCAGGTGAATACAGAACCAAGTCCTATCTACAGCTCATATACACACACAAAATCAAGGGATCAACCTCACCAAATTATGAAATTTCATGGTGGTCAGATCTGCGGAAACTTCACCTTGTGGCTCAGCATTCACACAATGCCACAGATCTACGGTCCACCTGCATAAAGAAGAGGGTGTATACATACAAAGACACAACCAAACGCAATCAATGAAGTACATACTTTGCCAGATGGGCCACCTTGGGATCCATCCGGTCATTCTGCAGCTCCAACAGCAGCGGGAGAATACAGTTACTTAAAGGGAAAAAATCCGTAAAAAAAAACAAAATAACAACAAGCAAGTAGAACGGAGAGTTACTTTTCAATTGAGAATTCGAAGTCTGACTCCCTGACAGGCTCCGCCTGAATCCAATGCCGTGAGGCCGCCAATCGCTGTAACTCACCCGGCGTCTCCTTCTCGATCGGAACCCGGGCCACAGCCTCTATGAAGGGACGCCGACCCATCGCTCTGCATGAAAACGAAGAAACTTGAAAAATCAGGCCCACAGCAACTTTGAAACTGAGTTGACAAAAACGATCGCAGACATGTTTGCGCGACTAAATGTCGTTTTCCTTTGCGACTTCTTGTCCGCAAAGGACAGTAATGTTGGTTCGTACTCACTAGGTGCTTATTTCAACCAAGCATTGAGAATAACGATAAGTGTAGCAGAAAAACAATCTATTTGAGCGGTTCTCTTTGACATTTGTGGAGCTTAGAAACAATAACATTAGGTGTGTCTAGTAGCAATCACATCAATACAGAAGCATGCGACAACCATGTCAAGCAATCTAATACTGCGTGGTTTGAGCACAGATATAAGTATTAAAAGGAAATAGATGTGCGAAATAACCAGCGTGGATTGCCATTCGCAAAATTTTTTTCAAATGAGCCGAATAGCTCATGCAAGCAATGAAAAGTGCAGAAATTGACTGCATCATCAAATTTTTGAAATCTGCGAAAGGCGTTTCGTAAAACGAAGAATTCGGTGTATTGACACAGAGAAAAAAATCTCACGAAAATGCGATAGCATCCTCATAAAGAGCTGCAGCAATGAGGTGGAGAGTGAGTTCTGTGAGTGTCTCCGACCAAAAAGATTGTGAAGGGTTGTGAATCACCGCAACGCTGAGAAGTCGGCGAAGAAGTCGCACGAAGGTTGTACACTGCACTAACTGCAACAGGCCCTTCTCCATCGCAGACACGAAGCGTCGTCGTGGTCGTGGGAGTGGAGGCGGCGTGGGAAGCTGTTGACATCGAGTGCCTGATAGGTCACCCGATTTTTGCGACCATTGCCTCAGAACTCGTGTCACGTACTCTTCAGCCTGGGCAGGCAAGACAAATTAGGGGACCGTCAAGCTTAGCCGCAATAAAAAATCAGGACTTAACATCACATGGTACGCACCATAGTCTGCTCCGTCTGTTTATAACCATAATAAAAACGATTAAACCTATTCACAATGGCCTCTGGTTTGATGGTATACACTCTCTTTGTGCCACAGGTAGAAAGGGTTGCAACTTGTTGAAGAATCTTCGAAAGTGGCTCCTCAATACTGTCCCTCCATGACCCTGACCATGTGTTAGGACAACTCGACGCCCCTGTTTCGTGTCGGGGATAGAGTGGAGCCTTCCGCAACACGCAGCCTGGAGCCTGAGGCGGAAGAACAGAGAGAAGCCTGGAGTGTGTCATAGGTTTGATGCAAAGTACGTGGACCACGTCATCAAGGAGCTGGCCGTAGTTAACTTCTAATGCCTCGTCGACTTCCCCCAGCTTAGCGTCAGGGAAGAGGGAGGCAGAGGAGGGCGCCGACGTGTAAATATTGGGATCAAAGTAACCTACTCCGACGGTTGTACGATGGGTTACTAAGTAGAGAAGGATACGAAGAAGCGTTTCCAGGAATTGAACGCGACCCGGCTTAATGGAGGTTTCATCCTCGCTAAGACAGGAGAACATTAAGCATGTAATGAGTAAACCTATCTGGCGCAAATATCGTGGAGAATGGATAGTACCTACTTCATGAAATCGAGAAGATTAAGTTTATGAATAAGCCGAACAATGAACTCGTCTGGAGGTATAACAGCCGCTGCTTGTTGGAGAAGTTGGTAATCTCGATCAATTATTTCTGCTCGAAGACCCTCAAACATATTGTAAATCTGAAAAGTTATTGGTAGGCGAATAATGAACAAGTGAGACAGGTAACAAGAAGAACATGGCTGAACTCACAATATTTCGAATCATTTGCCCGTTTCGAACCCAGAGATTAGCTGAACACTGGGCGATAAACGCGATGTTCTGAAGTGGTCGCTCAACAACAAGGTTGGCGAATTCCTAGCCAGAAAGAACATAATACTACACTGCGAAAACATAAGTGAATAATCAAACTTGAAGCACGATTGCTTTGCATGAAAAGAGAGAATACACACACATTTCATGGATGACATTTCCTTCAAAATAAAGAAGGAAAAATAAAACAGGGAATAAAAGGTATGACCAACCTTATCATCAAGACCAATTCTACTTAATGGAAGACCCATTTCAAGTGCATGTCCAAAGAGAGCAGCCAAAAGCCGTGGTATTGGCTGCATCACACTGAACCGTAGTGTCAAGATGTCGTAATCATAAATAGCAGAAGTGGCTCCCAGGCACTGCGCCCTCAGTGCATCAATGTCACGCGGAGAAGTGTAGGGCCCATCGAATTCTCCCACGTGGAAACACCGATCGATTATGGCAACACGTCTTTCAAAGGCCTAAACGAAAGGAAGGTATTAAAACGCAAAGACTTTATAGAGCTCTAGAGTGAAACGAACGTCTATAGTAGCTTTAATGGTCTCGAGAAGGAGTTCTTTATCAGAACTGGCCACTTGAACAACGAGCTGGAGGTTGCGATGAAGGTGAGACAACATTTTGAAGGTGCTGATCCACTCCTGTTCAATCTCAACATGAGCTTGAGTAGCCCGTTGGAGGCCGTTCATATCCTACAGAAATCACGTAAAGACCGATCAATTAGTTAACATCAAAACGGAATCTTAGGCGCTCAAAAACATTAGAAGCGGGATTAATTAAACATTATGAACAGAAAAGGCCACTTGTACTTAGATGCTACCACACTTGTGACGTAAGCTCACTTTTACTCAATGCATAGATTTCGCAGCTGCATCACTAATTGATACCATTTCCAACGCGCCAATCTAATAAGAGTACGCTGTCGAACCAAAACAAGATATTTAAGACAGACACTGAGTATATTCAGAACCATTAACTGAGTGAGTCTTACTGCCCTTGAGGAGAAAGGGCAACGATACCCATAAGGTAGTAGCATACAAAAGGCTGACTGCTGTTTCCTTTGTAAATAGGGTTAATAAAAAGCCACGTGGTTTAAGCGGTACCTGAAAACAAAAACGATGCTGCATTAAAGAGAAGCCATTGCATATTCATACAGGCAAAATAAGTGATTCAAACAAACCGTCGTTGGATCCTCCGCCTTAGGAAAGCAATCAATGAATGCTTTTATGAATGGAAATAAACCATCAGCTAGCTCATCATTCCATTCACTTCGCACTAGTGCAGACCAGATAACTTAATTGCACTTGGACATAGCTAATTCCCATATAACCTATAACTGCTTCAACAATCTCAATAATATTTCTCTTGTCGTCCCAGAATCTGTTTTTTTATATCATTTGTTAGCACACCTTCATTTGAGGAGGAAGAAAACCATACAAATTTAGGGCGTAGTTGCTGGCAATTTTACAGCATTTTATCCGAAAATTTTACAAGACACATACCTATTTGTAAAGACATTTGAAGGCATTTACCTTAACACTGATTCTAAATTCCATAGCGAAACTCTCTAAAACATTTTCAGAAAATAAAGCAGAAGAATTGCCCTCGGGATCAGCCTTGCAAGGGCTGCGATTTACACTTAGAAACCGAAATTTTTCTGCCAAGTGAAAATCGAAAGCACGTACCTGCGTGTAGCATAGGAGTTTGAGAAACTTGTGAAAAAAGCAGAGGAAGTGTTTCCTAGCTTTGGGTTCCCACCATCCTGGCAGAGGTCTTACATTGAGCAGGCTGGTAAGGAGGTAATGCAGGTCATCGCAGGTTGTGTGAAGAAGACGCTCAAAAGGATTGAAGGCGGGTAGCTCGATGGGCGAGTGACGCCAATGAAACGTCATTAGATAATCATTGCCGCCACCACCATTGGCTGCTTCAACAGCCTTTTTGGCCTGATCCCAGGCCCTGGTGTTGGCGTTGCGCAGAGCTTGAAAACGCGATGCCAACAGAGTGGGCAGCGCAGCTGATGGTGAGTCAAGTCCGTCACAAAACTGCATTAAAAGGGTCCTGTGACCACGTCGTGGATCGTAGATGCCAGGCAATATTTCGCTGTTGTCCAACACAGTAAGCACTAGGCGCGAAATCATGTGTGCCAGAGCGTTTTCCTCAGTCAGTAGATGCCGAGCCTAACAAACAAACCATGCATTTGCGGTTAGATTTTAACAGGAGTAGAAATCATCAGCAGCTTTGGTACAGGACCAAGATGACATTTAACGAAGTGCACAAACTGTTCTGCATCACCACAAAAAATGACTCCTCGAGGTTCTTTGAGAGTAACAGTGGCGATGCAGAAACTGTGAATCAATGTCTCAAGGTACTAATTTCCATAAATTCAACCTGTAACTATTTTCGAAGCTTCTTGTAAAGAACTTCAGGCGAAATTAGAGAAACGTCCAGGTGGAACGAGGACAATGAAGTCTGTGTTGACGATTTTGGAAGTCCCTAACGCCACTAAACAAACTACTGAAGAGGATGCCCTTGCGGTGCATAAGAGAAGGCTAGTTAGCAAAAAATTATCCAGATTAGTTGACAGAAGTGAAGATGTTGATGAAGTTGTTTGAAAAGCTTCCAGCATAGCAAAAGGCAGCCGCTAATAATAAACGAACTTCATTCATTGACTAGGCTGGCGTCATTGCCAATGTTGAAGTAAGCGTGAGGATGACCATGAAACAACTTCAAAAGAAACTAAAAGCAGTCAAGTGTCCCAAAAAGAAGTGGGTAAAAGACGAATCATAAGAATGTTGGTGCGGGCATGTGTCCACTACTGAACAAATCCACACGTCCACTTTTAGTCAGTCCTCTGCCCTGTCGGTTTGTCTTAATTGCTTCCAAGCGCTTTGGTTAAAGGAATGACT
>UYWX01020738.1:448-17034 GCA_900622495.1 Hydatigera taeniaeformis | reverse complement strand
CACACACACACACACACACACACCTGTGGCAGCACAGCGATGGTGGCACACTTGTGAAACGAATGTTATTATTACAGGCTGAATGCGCAATTAGCGGAGTGAGGTGAATGCCTTGCCTTGCCTTGCCACCTCTTCACTCACTCACTCACTCACACCTCCTCCCGCCTTGCAGGAGAGCCGTGCAGGAGGAGGAGGAGGAGGAGGAGGGAACAGCTCAACTCACTACACTTCCCCTCCTCCTCCTCCTCCTCCTCCTCCTCACTCGCACAGCACCACACCTTTCTCAACCAAAAATGGCATTTGCAAGTGGTGCTGTCAAGGGGGGGGGGCGGGGGAGGGCCGAAGATTACCAACTCACAGTTTTGCCGAGGGCGAATTGAAGGTGCAGTCGCCAAAGTGGAAGGTAGTCGCGCTCCTCTGTTTCATTGGTATCTACAAAAAAGAGAGAAATGCAGTAGAAAATGTGCATCCTAATGAAAGGAGTGGCTGTGCCCAGCTTACGGGTGAGGACTGCAAAGGCAGACCGGTTTGTGGATGGAAGCACGGCGAGTGCGAAGAAGCGTCTGCACATGCCCTTTTTGCCTTCCAAACCACCGACAAGTGAGGCTGCACACAATTCCCACTTGGAGTGTACAACATGTTGGCCGTCGTGTGTGACGATGTTGCTTGCTGCACGCTCAAAGAGGTGAATTGGCTGATGCAGTCGTCTACTCGGGGTGCACTATCCTCTTGCATGCGCTTCAATTTACAGGGTGGCGATTGGGGCAAAGACGTGGGTTTGGTCCATTGCGACATTATCACAACCGGGCTCTTCGGTGCATTGCAGCAGCATTTTGCAGCAAGTGAGGCGGCGTCAGCATCGGCGTCGGCGGCGTCACCAACAAACAACGCCATCTCATTCCATCGCCTTGTAGGCAAACTCATTGTACCACTTTGCAGACACCGAAGGCAATCGTAAATAGTCTCGTTGAGTGGAAATGGTGGCAGCTCACACGCACATGTTACGATGGTATCGAGGACCTCTTTGCTGTCAGCGAGAATTCGACTGAGTTGTTTTGTAGTGCACATTCCACTGTTGTCCTTTCGGTGTAGGTGCGAGCAAGGACTGCTGCAGAGATGTGTCCTTTTTGGACTTTTCGTGCGCGTTGTAGAGTGCACACCATGCGAAGTGTAAAAGTTGTCCGAAAAGTCTCTTATAACCCTGAACCCGAAGTTTGCTAACTCATTGTTTGCTTCCTCTGTGGTAAAGGCTTCGCTGATATTTATTGTAAACCAACACGGAGAAAATGAATTTGCACGCCGTAAATTTGTAAGCCTACGAAATAATAAAGGAAAGGATGGAGGAGTGCCATGGAAGCCTAGAAGACAGGAGAATTTCCATTAGTTGTGGGCCTACCTACATACACAGCACAATTCACTCAGTGCTGGAGTATCGCAGGAGGTCTGGCCTTTGTGGAGTACCACTTTATTTACCGCTGATGACTTACAAAAGGAGTTAATGTCGCGGAAGAGATTCGACGCATCTGAGAAGTTGTCGGTCACAAGCCTAAGGAAAGGCAATTAGAGGCGAATTTAGACTCAAGTCTCTCAATTTTAGGCGAATTAAATGTCTTCCACAGTGTGAGTTACATCATACAGGATTACCTTTTTGGGAGAAATTGGATTATCCATCTTTCCATCAAGTACGCTGGAACCTGCTTACTACCAAGAGGCTGATAATCCCCTTCAATCTGTGATCTTGGTAGAAGCAAATATTCGATAACAATAGGATGACCCAGATGTCCAATTTTCTTCAGTTCACTATGAAGAGATGTTACACCCCTTCCCTATTATTAACGTGGATTATAAGTATGTATAAATTACGCATTGTGATTGAAAGTAACGTGAGGAAACAAGTTGTTCAGCACAGCAATTATCACATTGATTCAATAAGAAAGAATTCTCAACGCAACCTCTACGGAGTATCAGCTCGCAGACATTAACAAATGTTTCGGAGGGTTTATCGATTTCGGAGTCAAGAGCCTCTAAACCAGAAAAAGTAAGCCTCGAAATAGCGTTAGATTCGAGGTTCATTTTTCGGGTAATATGGATAAAAGATTGCACGCCACATTATTTTGGGTAAAAAAGCCCACCGCCTAAAACTGACAAATCAGGTGATCAAGTCGAAGACAAACAGCTGATCGTTATTGGTGTACTCGACCTAGAGCAGTAGAACAATAAAACAGAAATTTCATTTATTTAAATAACGAATGGTAATCCTAAAATCTGAATTTAATTTTATTGACATGTTATTTGCTTTTTTTTACAAAACAATGCATAAATTAAAAGCAAAGCATTATTTTGCCTAATTGCATTCTATCACACATACTTTATGGGAAAAATTTTAACGGCTACTATTCAAATTTTTCTAAAAATATAAATGAGATAAGGACTAAGGACATCCTCGCTCGAGCATTCTGCCGCCAGCTTACCTTTACGAAATCTATCGTGAAAGGCACATAAAAACCGAATGATTTCATGCATATCCTTCACATAACACCTAAATTTGCTATTTGAGAGCCATGTCCTCGCACCTCATCATCTGATTTCGACTAGGACATGTATAACGCGCTCGCGACCTACCAATCTAAAATTTAATGGAGAGAGCCAATGGTGACGACGAGCACTTCTTCAAACCACCGATGTGCCCAACCCCGTGGTAGAAAATGTATTCTTGCACACGAAACAATCAGTAAAATTATGTCAAGCACAAATACAACTTCTTTACACAGTAGAACCCAAGCATCCACAGATGTAAGCTAGGGTAAAATACGCTTTGATCCACCAAAGCATACTGCTATGCTTAGGAGTTGGTAGACTTGCGTATTTTAATCTTGAAGTTGCTCGACATCGGCGATTTCTATAAAGAAATGAATAAGTTTAGATGTTGAAACCACAGACAGAGCTTAGAAATGTTTACCTTGGGCGTTGCGTCTTGAGATTGACAGATGACATAGCGTTGTGGAGCCGCGTCGACGAGACTTTCATCGGGGCTCTCATGGTCTTTTATCCGAACAAACTTTACTATCAGTTAAGAAAGAAATTATATTGACCAACGTTAAACTACTAGTAGAGACACTGTTTTGGTACGCACTTCTCTTTTAGGGTTAAATATAAGGTAACATTGATAATAGAACAGTCGATTGTAGCAAGACTGTTCACTACCAATCCGCCCAATACCAACCACCTTATTCAACGTGAGTCAAACACAGGAAATCGTGGATCTGATAGCAATGTCAATGCTTGCTTTTAGATACGAACCTTTGGATCCACGAAGAGAAGCCAACTCATCGTCCGATGCGTTCCGCTTGACCAGTGAGTCCTCGTAGGCATTCAAAGGTATGGAGCTCTACATAAAAAATGTGGGATAATTAATTACCCAGTACTTAGATGAGAGAAAAAACACTCCCTACCTTTTCTTTTATATTGTCAACAGTGTCCGACTCCGAGTCACTATCGCTACTTTCACCCCCATCGGTATAGCTACCTTCATCTTCCTCTACATCATCCTCGTCTCCTTCTTCACCGTATCCAACTTTTCTAAGTTGTTGTGATACTGAGAGCTCTTCCACACCTTCCGAACCTGCCTCCACTAAAGGAGTGCTGCTGCAAATAGTTGTCGTAGGATAGGCCTCTGCAGGCACTACATCTTGTGTGTCCATCTGACAAGGGTACGCCTCCGCCTCCACACGACGTGGACGACCTAGACGAGCACGTCGATTTTTTCCACGACCTCGCACAGAGGAAGAGGAGCGTTTACTGTGGATTGGGGGTGGTGGACCAGGAGCAGGGGCAACGATTTTGACTGGTGTTGGAGCAACAGCTACAGGAGCGACAGCCGATGTGGAAATAAGGGAAGGAGGGAGAGGAGGTGGTGTCGCGAGTACAGGAGGAGCAGTGCTGCGACGAAGCTGACGGGGAGCATTCACATCAACAGTTATTGCGTCTCCAGGAGGCACAACAGCTACAGTGCACATACAACATTGCCTGAAATACAAACACACAATCACATTAGGTAAATGAAATTTCAGCACCAAAATAGAATTAAAGCAGAAGACAGTCTTCACAACTCCTGCAAACCGCTGCTGTACGCCTTAGCCTAAAATCATAAGGCTTACAAATTACAAGCTGATCCCAGAATACGCAAAACAAACCTGCCAAACAAGCCATTCGTAAACAAAAAAAAAAACAACGCGTCCCCGAAGAGTTGACATTCGGAAGGATAGATTTCCACCCAAGCATAAGAGAAATCCCAGAATATATCTAACTAACACAAAGTGTTTACATAGATTCAATAAAAAGAGCCAAAAAAAACACAAATCTCAAAACCAATCACCAACGCGACCCTCATGACCAAGGCACATTACCTGCAAAATTCCCCAAGAACAGCGAATTAAGCAAACTACATGTGCCTACCATATAAGAGATGAAGGGACAGAACTTTTCCAAGTAAAACACAAAAAAATTGGAAAAAATATAAGAATAATTACAAATAAAATCCAACAAATCAACTTTAATAACGTGTCGCTTGATATGATCAACCGAACAATGGCAAGGTTACAATCCTCACCACTTGCAAAAGGGAGAAGAAGGAAGGGGAAGGATGGATGGGGATGGGCGTACCACCTCAGTGTGCAAAGTATTCTCACTGATCATGGCACATCATCATAGTGATCCGATTGTTTACTGTACAAAATGGAGGATAGCTCCTTCCCCTCCCCTCCCTTTCCACCCCCCACATCTTAACACACACACATAAACACGCACAACTTAGGCACACCCTATTGTCAGTAAATAGCGAATGCCATTTACCTAGGCAACTCCTGTTGCCTCATAAACGAAGTCAAATCATGCAAGTAAAACAAGTAGCCTCGGAGGAGCCACCTTCATATCACTCCACCAACATGATGTTGTGAGGAGTGGAGTGAAGCGAGCCGCACGACTACACCGATACATGTACGTGTCGCATGACCTGACAAAAGCAAACAGTCGAGTGCATTTGACACACACACCTCACAACTCACAAGGACGATGCAAATGCACCTCGTGTTAAGGCAAAAGAAATGCTCCCTGTGGATGGACTCACCATGCAAAGAGCTTACTGCGTTTGGGCACACGAGCAAGTGGCGGATCGAGACACCCGATGTGGAAGGCCTTTTTGCACGTCTCACATGTTGTCAACAAGTGCTGATCCCGGTAACCGTTGCAGATACTGCATCTGCAAATCAAACAATCATTACGTTGTCAAGGCAATTTCAATCACGTCGAATGCATCGTCAACACCACCTCCCTCTGCCTCCGCCAACCCCTCCCCCGCCGGAGGCACAACAATGCAATTATGCAAGCACTTGCATGTGCCGACTTCCTGCCTACATTGGACCTCTAACCTGTGAGTACAGTAGGACTGGACTCGTAGCAGTGTGCAAGCATCCACTTCAACCACCACCAACTCCTCCTCCTCCTCTTCCTCCATTCCCTGCATAACCACCACTATAGACAGACACCTTCACCTTCATTATCCCGACCATCATCGCCTTGATTCTGCATTGCTACAAACACTAGGCAACCATTGCACTAATGCAATTGTGGGAGAATAGAAACAACTCACTGGTGAAAAATATTCTCAACGCGTGCTTCGCTTGTCTCAACGGCTGGACAAGCACATGTCTCGGAGACAAGAACTACGTCACTCTCCTTTGTGGCCTTTTTGGCACGTTTCGCCACAGTTGCCGGCTCCTTACGACAACGTTTTCGTGATTGACGCGAACACCCACCAACAGCACGCACTCGACCACTGCTCTCCACTCTGACACGGCCACTGCCGCTGACATCACCATCACCATCAGCAACAGAAGTATCAACACCGTCTCCGCCACCGATGCCGCCATCGCCACCACTACCACCGGTAATGACCGCATTGGAATCAGTTACAGTCGCGGTGTGCACATCCACGACCTCCGGTGGTGTCAGAAGAGCAGCCAAATCCCCTGATACTTTGATGTCCTCGAAGGAAAAGGACAAACTATCTCACCGATCCACCCACATCACATATCACATCCTCGACAGTGTCCTGCATTTTCGCATCAACAGTTCGGAAGCACTGCAGTGTGTGTAGTCACAACCACGTACTGGCGCAGTCACGAGGCTGATGCAATGAATGCACTACACACTACGCACCACCACCAACATTTATTTAGTCATTCACTTACAGGCAAGATTTTCGATAGGCATTCCAGAATGTAGGTAACTTTGCTCCGATTTGCAGTCAACTTGGCATTAGATTCGGCGAGACGAGTTGAAAGCTGCGGAAGAGAGGATGGAGAGGGCAGGATGGAATATGTAGAGAATGAGGGAGGAGAAGGAGGGAAAGATGGAGAGGAAGTGCGTTCATTTTGTCGAAACTAAACCAAGTGCACTTACAGTGTTGTAATTGCTCGAAATGTTGGCATCAGATGACTGCAAACTCCTCTGAGTGGATTCCAGACAGCTCAGCCTTTTGGTGTAGTCCTCGATCTTCTTCTCACGTTCTACAATTAGCAATGAAGATGGTTGTAATGCGATCAAACGAGTGGAAAGACTCGGTGCAGGCAACAGTCACATCGACTACCTAACACGTAGTTAATAAAATCGGGACAGAATAGTGGACAGCCCGGGGGCAATGATTTGAAGGCCTCCGTAACAGCTGAACCCCCTGTCAAGTCAATGGGGAGAGACAAAGCCATTGCCTTAGCCATGAACATTCGCATTGCCACGGGAGAGTTTTCCAGATAAACAGGCACCTTGTTAGGCCTCGCTTAAACAAATTAGAAATGCAATAGTTACTAGGTATCAACAATAGCTAATGTTAGGCAAAATTAGACCTACTGTAAGGCGCTTCTCTTTTGCAAAGCATAATCTCATAAAGACGACGAAAGTGTTCCAGTTTTTCTTTAAGCCTGTCATCCAATAGGGAAAATATGCTCTTTTTTTCATTATTTGTCGCAGCAAAGTCCTCTAATGCATCTATTGAGTAGGCATCCTTTTTCTTCTTTTCTGATAGCTGTCGCAAAAGATGACATCGATTGTAGGTCGAAATATAGTTGACACGCCGATACGCCACCACCTCCTTATCTGTGTGCTGCCGGCATTGCGCAAAGAAGGGATCATTGGGATTCTGTAAAACAATAACTTGGATCCGTCAAGGCAATAAACGCACCTATGTCATTTGTTGCTACTCACCTCTTCATAGGCCGGCTCAGCAAGTAAACCCTCGCGTTGGGCACTGATAAAATTAGAAGTTTAAGACCGGAGTCCTACCATGTCACATGAAAATAGTTTTTGCAAAGGCCAGCATCACAATCAATACAAACACCTGTCCATGCAAAGAATTTATCTTCGCACAAACTACACTCTTTTGATGACCACTCCTTGGCGGCCAGTTCAGTAAGTGTAACCTAGTGAATATGGAGAAAATATAAGTATACCTCACTAAGAACATCTGTATAATTAAATGCGACCCCACGGATGAAAAGAGCACATAAGAGATGCACCCATCGATTGTTATCAGTTCGTTTGAATACGCCACCATAATTCGGGCATAACTCACAATGCTAAAATAATTCAGGTAAGTAAAGAATAAAACGCACTGGATTTTCGACACCAGCTAAACAGGGTTCGCAGAACCACGGTTCAGTGTCTGATGAACTAGCGCTGCTTGACTGAAAAACATCTTCGTACACCTTATGACAGTCTAAGAAAGTCACAGAGCATCAAGGACCAACCCTCGTGGACAGTAATTTTGCATGCATCACATTCAATAATTTCATCATTTGAGTTGGTTTGTTTACACAGGCAAACCATGCAGATTCGATCGGATAAGTCGGAGGACACATGTGGACTGCAAGAGTCAAGCAGCATACTACTACCAGATAGGTTAACAGGATAGGCCTCCGAAGGAACACTGATTGCATTTTTCAAGGCGGAGTCCTCTTTGAAATTGTCTGGGGCATGAGATACACCAATAATCCTAATCGAAGAGTCGGAATCATCACCACCTGTATCAGAATCTGATGCCGAAGAACCACTTCCGTCTTCGGAACTACTTGCTGAATTATCACTTACGTCATCTATTTAAGGGTAAAATAAATATTGTGTATACCGTCAGTGCCATCGTAGACATATTCAGCATCACTTTCATCGTCTAGGTCATCCAATAAGAGAGTTTCAGTATTCACCGGCTTAATTTGCCTCTTGGACGGATCCCGTCGGGCTAAAGCAGGAGGTATGGTGCAATAATGACAGTACTAATTGAGCGGATTAGCTCTCCCAGTTTGGAACTCTTAGCCTTGGACTTCATTATGCCAACTAACTCGACGTGTGTAGAAGATCTATTGCTAGTCAAGGTTGTGAAGAAGTATCATCAATGTAATATGTTGAAATGAAGGATATGTTCCATATTTACTGTCGAGAGTTAACAATTTGCGAAGTAGAGCTTTGGCTGACTAAAAAAGCCACAATTATCTAAACCTTAGATTAAAATTAGCAATGTGGCTCTTTTGCAAGGATAGACAAACCACATTTGTTAGATGACCGAAACAATTGTACCTTTTTGGCTATTTTGGGGTGCGGTGCCTTATTTGATACGATTATGATTTAGAAATTAATTTAAAGGTTCAAATTATAAATTGATGTCAACTTTGGGGCATCTTGCTTCTCCTAGTTGGAATGGGGTTTGGACAAGGACATAATCACACTTCAATGTTTCCTCCCTTTATAAATCACGTATTTGCGTATATTTGTGATACTTTGTTTATTTGACTACCTGGTGCTTAGTGGTCGCTGTAAGAGCTGCCTACATTTGTTGTAGATATAATGGGCATTTGGACGCAAATGAGCGGAATACGAGATATCAACTGGAAAAATTCTCCCCACCGTTTTCGCGCACGTGTTTCGCGCTCCCAATTTTGGTTCTCGCCTCTCTTCTTTAAAAGTCCACTTAAACAAACTAGTATATATTACAGTCACTTTAGGATTTGTCTGGTCCTTGTACTCGTGCGCTGGCCTTGGGGCCATGCTCAGGCCCATTTGCCTTGTTTCCTTCTGAATACATGTATCCAGCCTCACTTACTGACTTTTTGACCCTAATGAGAAGCCTTTATACGCAAAAATATTGTTCATGTAATCACTTCTGAAACTAACTGGCACTATGAGTTTTTATCTTATTCTTGTTCGTTTACGCTGGACCACAATCTATGCTATAGTTCGTGCATCAACCTTCTGCCTACATTGATGCATTGAGCTGGCTCAGCATCTTCCTTAATCCAGGGAACTTTCCAATGGGCAAATTGGAGGCGTTAGCCTAAGCTAAATGCATGTATGCAAGAGAAAGAAGAATTAGTTAAGCCTTGGCTCGATTTAAATGCCAGCTCAGGTGTGCAAGAGCCAAATTAATACCGCAGTAATGGTTCGACTACAAACGGTCGTATAAACAAAGCAATACTTGGCTATTTGTATAATGCCTTGCAATATTCACTGCGCTATAGTAGGCTCTGTTTATACTGCCTTCTGAACTCGTGGGGGCCTGTTCGGCAACCATCCTATTTCTGTTTAATGGGTTTCGCATCAGACTACTTCAATTAGGCTTTTCATTCCTCTCTGTCTAACTGCATATCTTCAGCCAAGACTTCTGTTACCAAGATGGAAGACCCTAATTTGCCCAGAAGTGGTCACGAGAAGTAAACACGACTTCACAATGACATCTTTCTCGATTTGTCACCATTCACAATAGATTTGTCTGTCCAAGTAATGCCTGCGCATACAATGCAAAACCTGCCTGTCTACCCCATACCCTTGAACCTCGGACTTTAAGAGAGGGTTAGTTGCAGTAGTTTAATTAGGCAGTGTGTACGCAAAGAATGGGGATAGGGAGTATAGGTGAGCCGGATAGCCGATATTGGTCGCGGAGGGAATCCTCACGATCCTCACTCCTCGGATTTGCGTTCACTTTAAGTTCTCGCCTCTTCCTTATAAGGCTAAATTTAAACCTTATTGTATACATTACATTTAAAACTACTAGCCTTAAATTTTGCCGCAACAGATTAGCTGAGTGTAACACACACATTTGTAATACTTTGCTGATGTAGCCATTCGATGTCTTACGGTAACTGTTGTCCTTCTGGGCCTTATGAGCGTAAGTTGATCATTGGGCCAAGCCAAGGCGTAATTACTTCTTCTCCTCCCAGAATACACATACTCAGCACAAATTACTGCATTCTTCTACCTGGTGTGATGTCTAGGCAAGCTACACTTCACATTGTCCAATTCTTGTGGTAGGCAATTTACGAGTGCAATTAGGCCCATTTGATACCACAATTGGCAAGTGAATTAGGCTGTGCTTAATCTCATCTAACTTACTATTTATCTTTGCCAAATCGAGGTTTTAAAGCAAAGCATTTATAATGCATGATGGTCAGCAGAAATGTCTATTTCCATTTGCCGTTTACAGTACAAGGACTTAACAGAAATTTGTGAGATGAAGACCATTTACGACAAGATTCACGGTCGACTTGTTTATTTAAAATTTGATCCATGCTAACAAAGAATATTAATCACTTATATACGAATTCGAAATATCAGGCCTTCATTACCGTATGAGAAATCTTATGTGCCTACATCAATAGTGACCAATTATTTCCGACTAAATAGTTTCTCTAGATGTCTTCAAATTTTAATTTATTTTGTACAGGTATTATATGCAGCACAATTCATTATGAGTGCAAATTTTAGTACTTCTATATAGCAGTATTTTGGCATGTGATCCTATAGATTTTAACTCATTTACATGATTTACTGTCGAGAAGCATTATCAATACCTAGTCAAGTTAATGAGCAATGCAAGCTATATTTTACTTTTTTGTTTAGCAATTTTTTAATTGCACCATACTTTTGTTTTGCATCATTTACTAAATAAAGTCTAATAATTCAAATGCTGTTGTTTTTATGAGGCGTTAGTCATTTGACGCATTTGTGGTCACTGGGAGTCCTTCTAGCTGCTTCTCTTTTTATCTTTGTGATTTTACGGTTCGATATCCTACAATTGCATTATTAACTGTAAGTTCATAACCCGTTTTTCGGATATGTCTTGTTTTATCATGTATTAGATGGATCCTCATTATTGGCATCTACAATCAATGATAATTAACCACGATCATCCGTACAGCCGTCCCTCTTACCTGGATCCAATTAGCACCCTATGCATTGAACCTGCCTTTGGGTCGAATGACTCAGAGCTTGGCGGAGAAGGCGCTAGTTATATGTGGGTAGACGTAGAAGGAGATGAAACGAGATTGTGTGGTCAAGTGCCAGAACTTCCTGTTAATGAAGATTCCTGCCAATTCAGTAGGTTTTGTGCATATGGTCCAGTTGATGAACCAAAATTTGATAACAAACAATCCTCTCACTCGTAAGCACATCAGGATGCTTAATAATGACTTATTTAGGAGCACTTTCCATGTGACATGGAATACAACGGTAGATAAGTTGTATCGGAAAATCGAAAAGGCACTAACTCGGATTGATTTTGACGACTCTGTTTCCTCTCAAATGGTAGGATGGGATGCTTTGAAGTGCAACATCTCTCCTAGTCTAAGTGTAAATTGAGTGAGTTCCGGCGTCATTCGTATGGCGATTTATTGACGAGGACTGTGGCACGGCACATAAGGAAGATGTTTACTTCTCTTAATTGGGTGCGTTCATTTTCTAAACAACTCATTTCTGAATCATCTTAGCGCATTGATACGTGTGCAGAGCTGCATGAACTCTTACTAAACACCTTGCCCAGTAGTCTTCTCCTACTGTATTTGCGTGGATATGCGTGCCTAATGCATCAAAGCAGGACTTCACCTCTTCTACGTCGACTTAACTCAGAGATCATCTTGCAGCGTACAGTGAAGCGGTTTGATTACTCAAAATACATTGATCGTGCATTTCTGCCTTCCACTGATGGATTCGGCTCCCCTCTTTGTCGTGCAACTCATTCAGTGGGTTTCTTACTTACTTTCCCTTTTATTGCAAATACAAGCGTTAGAGCCAGTTTTGTGTCGTCAATCAGCGCCTACATGATGGGTCGGCTAGTTCCTATTCCCCCATAACGTGTATTCCTACGGATTCACTGATAACTGGTAGTTTGAGCACGTCAACATCTACTCCTGGTCGTGTGTCATCAATAATGGATGAGCCCGTCTTCGTGTGTGTAATTGCTAAGGGCTACACAAAGAGCTCTCGCATCGGTAGAATGCTGAAAAGTCTCTCGCAACTTGGGCGTCTTATGGTCATATCAATGAACGGAACCACTAGCGTTCAGATCCGGCGTCTCATTCGTCACTTCGTCTCGCTGGTGAGCGTTTTGTTGTAGTATTCTACAAGACAGCCTCTCCTAACATCCTAATTTGCCAGTCTCACCTTAGACGGAGGATCCACGTCCCATCCCCATCTACTTGGTCGGGTTTGGCAAGCATTGCGACATTGTGCTAACGGCCGCTGTCACCTCGCCCTACCTCTTGCCTCCATCAAACGGCGGTGCCTTAGAGGAGATAATATGTGGTCGTTTGACCAGTTCTGACGCGCCAATCCCCACGAGACCATGGTTAGCAGGTCTTGTCCTCATTGCCCCACCAAAAGGGACATATCGTCTGGGCAATCTCAGTGCTGGACTTGATAACATCGCCCGTCGCTGCTCCCTCCTCCTGGTAATCAGTTCGAAGCACGAAGTCGATGGGAACGCCTTCAGAGAGGCTCTAATTGCTGCTCGCCGAAGGTCTACGGCGGCTTCAGTTCATGGTGGTGTGAGTGGATTGCGTGGAATGGATTGGAAAGCTCCATGTGAGTTTGATCTTCGCATGCTCGTCATCGGTGGTGCTGATCACCTCCTTCGAATGCATCCTGCCACATTGCGAAGGTTTGCCACTACCCAGGCTGCAATCGATCTAGCTATCATCGTAAGTGTTTTTATCCCACTTCCTGAACCAACATTAACGGGATTCCTTTCGTACACATAGGCGGCAGTGAAAAATCTTGTGGCTGTGTGTCGGACTCTGGTAAATTCAAGTGCAGCTCCCGTATCGACACATGGAACCGGTGTGCTTGAATCAGCGGGGAGTAGAAGCATAACCGGTTTGCCAGTTTCCTGGCTCCCCAGTGCCACCAATGTACAGCCAGATAATAGGAAAGTGTCGGAGAGTAACGCCTTTGCTCGAAAGGCCTCAATTCTTCGTGGTAGTATGCACACACGATGTTGCGCAGACCGTTATCCCACGCCACAACTCTATGCTTCTAGACAGAAACCGTCCCTTTCTCTACGTGACAGGCTTTCCTACTCTGGTTGGTTCCACAATCATTTAATTTTGCTTTAACTGTTATTGCTGAGTCCAATACTTTTCAGCAGGGTTTGGTGCTGGACCAGTGATCAGGTACGGTGATGGGGCACGTAACCGAACACTATGCAGGCGACAATCGCAACTGCACCACCCTGTACACGTCTTCTCCGACACACAGACTCCACGATTTGGTGGTGGTGGTGGTGGTGATATGACGGATTCTCCACACCTCAGACCCGCATCACACCCACCCCATCCAATGAACCACGATGCCCAATCCGGATCTCGTGGAGAAGGAAGAGTCCGCGGAACCCGTTTTTATAACCGAAACTAACTTAACGATTTTTAGTACCTCACCTTACTAAAGGAAATATATCGTTTTTTATCAGCACTGTCAGGAAAAACGTACATGCTTGGAACTTCGGGCTACATCTTGGGTAGGTGGAAGAGTTGCGAACGACCTCATAGAATACAATAAAGATGAAAGTCATATTTACAAAGGTGAACATACACTTTTCCATCCTGATAGGGGTTGAGGTTTACTCTGCAGTTGCATCGGCTACTATACGCTCCCAGTCTGCTTGGGTGAGATTCATCGAGTAGGGAAAATCGACTTGAGCTTTCGAGGATTCCAGCTCTTGTGTTTTCTCGTCGAACTCGGGACCAATTCCCCACAGTGATTCGAGGTCGTACATTTGACGACACTCAACCTTTGTGAACATATGAAGGATAATGTTGCCTGAAAACGATAAGCTCTCACCCTCAGTGCGGTTTACGCGCATCAGAAACAAGGGCAATTGTCATTCTTACCGAAATCGACGGCGACCCAGTCGGCGCGTTCTTCAAGTCCCTCGAAAGAGGGGAAGGGGTCCGATGAAGCCCGCTTTATTTTAAACTGGGAAAAAAATCGCCAGATTACCCATTAATCAATCCAAAAATTCTTGCCGAAGGTAAGAGTTTCCACGTACCAGTTGGTGCAAAATCTTGGACGTTTGGGATACGTGGTTGCTAGATTTTGCAGTGGCAATCACCATAAAATTGCCGTAACATACAGTTTCTGGAATCCGAATAGACACAATGTCTGAAAAATTTTCGACTCTAAGAAACTGAACGATTTCCGGTAAATCAAATACGCCACCATGCGATCCTAAAGTCATGCTTGCATTGCAAGAAGGGGGGTACTTTTTTTGGATATAAATGGATACTGACATTCGATGTTGGACTGTGACACATACTCGAATTCGGGGTTTTCTTCAAATTGCGGCTCCACGGGCAGATCGAAAACCTCAATAACGTCATCCTCATCGGCGATTGCATTTTCAAGTGAAACAGGTCTCTTGCTTGGACTACTTTGCGAACCTCTCCGAACCTCATGTAGAATAGGGAAACGAATGGATTTCAATTCTTTGAAATGACGACATACCATTTCGCATGCGAATTTACCTAACTAAACCGAAATAAAATGGTAAAATATTCGTCGTGCATAGGGACTTCGTGTGTTTCATCGATGTTACCACCGGATTTGCAAAATGGCATATGTGTGAATAGCTCAACTTTCCAACAAAATTAATGTTTAGAAGTGCAGCAAAATCTGGACGCGAAGCAAGGTCATATCTCGCGTATTTACTTCAACACTTATTCAGCGGTTAAAAACCGCTCATGTTTTAACCATGAATTGATGCAAGCAAGAGCAATGAATGTACATACCCGAAGCATTATTAAAGTGGAACGTAAACCGAAGGCCTTCAACCGCGGTATATCGACAGCTCTGACACGGCGAAAAGGGGAAAATACCAAAAGCGGCTAGAATTGCCAAAGTTTGGATTGCTTTTAGACGAGTTTAAAGGGTTTAAACTGACTACTTTTTTATCATACTTGTGTGTTATATGTCGATTTTAATGAATAACAGCATAAGTAATGCACCTGTTAATGTTTACCAACTTTGGACAAATGTGAAGTTTTGTTGAAAACACTTTGTTAGATGACGGCTGGTAATGTCGTATTTTCATCGACATTGTTTGCTTGGACTGTTGCGTCGCAAGACTTCCTAGCCGGTATAAGAAATTAGTAAGTGCAGCGGGATACGCGTTATTCCGAAAGCAATAGGACAATTGGGCGTGGGCATGGCCCAAAGGCCAGCATACCTGTAAAAGTGTCAGACAAATCACTGCTGCGACCGCCATACGTCGTGCGATCACATGACCAAAGCATTACACTGCTCTTCCTCCATGTTGACCATCAATTACTTCCAGAAACAGACGATGGAATTCTGGTCCAAAGCATATCTGTTAGAGAGAAAAGGGAATGAGCCACTGTCGCGTATGCAAAGAGAAGTGTAGCGTCATTTCCGACACCTAAACACGAATGTTTATGGGGAATTCCGACACGCAGCTTTTCTGATAGTTTACGGAGTGGGAGCTAAAGAGGAAGGCAGGAAATGGCTACTCAATTGGACGAAAAGACGCTGATCTGTCGCCCAACAAACTAAGCACTACGTCGCGCAGAGATGTTCGTTGCTGCTGCACTGAGGGTGTAATTCATGCGAGGTCCCCGATACCACAAAACTACCAACGACGCCTTAGTGGCAGACCACTCAACGCACAAGCCCCCTCCGTTTTAAGCGCTTCCCCAGGACACGGGATGCGTGAACACGAACGCAAGAACGCACACTAAAAACAGCCGTAGCAACCATCCATCCATCCACCCACCCACCCACCCTCTCTACTCCACCCACCCTCCCGCATCAACACGGCCAACCGATTGCCCTCCCACCACGAACAACAACAACAACAACAACAACAACAAGTCAAGACATCATTGCTTAAACAAGGAGATCATTTAAATATTTGCAAACAGTCGTTCAAATTCACGCACACACAGCGTACAAGTGAAGGTACATTTCCTCCACCTCACAAACGTCATCCTCCATCGCCTCGACCGCCGCCACGTCCAACACCCTCCCACTGGGCGACATAACTCCACTCCTCAAACCCGCCCAAGCATTCATCTTTCCAACTAGGAGAAGAACAAGCACAAATATCACTTGCAAGGCATAGAGTAACGGCATCCAGGCATAGGCAACTATGCACGATGCTATGCAAAATGCGTAAACAGTTCCGTCAACATTAAAGTAAGCAAGTTGTAACTCACACGTTAAGTGGTCCCAACGTGGGCGGTAAAGGAACGTCACACTGT
>UYWX01020737.1:0-13183 GCA_900622495.1 Hydatigera taeniaeformis | reverse complement strand
CCCCCCCCAGTTATAACAAATTTCCTTTTCGTTAGGGAATTGCACATGCGCAAATCTGCTCATTGGTGTTAGTCAGTATATAGCAGAAAAAACCATACAATGTATCATCTACGTAAGAAACTTGTAATTTTCGCCAAAAATAAATGTTTCAAAAGTTGTAATTACAAGAAAAAATGACGTGCTAAAATGAGCTGCAAAGAACGACTCAAAAGGATAAGAAAATACAAATTCCCGACGTTGACAGAAAGGAAACGAAATATGGATAACCTGGTGAAAGACAAATTTAACGAGATAATCGGACACACATAGACACCGTCTCCTGTTTGAAGCCATTACGTTCGTAAAAAGCTACTTTATCGGAGTCACAATCGAGAGATATCTTGTAACAGCCTTGTAATTTTCCAACTTCGATTAGAACAGAAACAAGTCTACAAGGAGATCAAGGAATAGTCGTAATTTGAAAAAACATCTGCGTATACTGGTGAATAAAGTGAGAAATTAAGACGTGACCGCTACTTAGGCCTTAGATCTAACCAAAGACAGGACATTTACAATCGAAGCATTTGATAAAAAGCAACTCACAATTTCCCAAGACCTTTGCCACGATAAGCTTCATCAATAACAACATCCTCAATATGGCCGCGCTACAAACAGTAAAACTGAGGAGTGTCCATACTTTAGAGCGATTATGAATCATTTTCAACTCAACAAGCAACGTCGCACAACCAATTAATTTTCGAAGAGGCAAATCTTCCAAAACAACGATGAAGTACGTGCTTGGACGAGAAGTAAATTCCTTAAATCGACCTAAAAGTGAGAAAATAAACACTCACATTCAAAATCGCTTTCGGATATATCTCCAACAACGGTCAGTTGTTTTAATAGACGCAAATAATCTGGAATATATTGGCGAAGTAATATGAATACCGAAGTCAGTAGACCTCAAAGGCCTTAACAAATACTGGCAACCACCAGGACTCGGATCCGTCGTGATGTCCTTCGCCTGTAAAGCGGCATCAAGGCCGAGATCTTGCAGAATAGAAGGATCAAATAGAAACGACATCTGCTATCGCACGCAAGACCTCAAAGAACCGCGAAGACCGATAAACTGTACTAGTCGAAGCTTGGAGATGTTAAACAACTGTTAGCACACCCAAATACATTTTTATATAAGCATAATGTAATGTTGCAACAAGCGCAAATAAATAACGTAACTTTTTTTCGATGTTGTTTTTTTGTAATCATATAGAATTGATAGATCACTAATAATTTTATTGATGACTAGGATTAAAATCTACTAATGATTTGTGGTCCTGCGCTAAGAAACTTTTACGAAAAGTCAATGCATGCATAATTTTTGACTTGGTGAAAATAGGCAGAAAGTGAAGTTGGATTCGTGTATTCCAAAGCGAACAAAGCTCCTAAACCTGTGCATGTCCCAAAGGCCAGCCCACAAGAGCAAGGGGCGGACACATCTTAAAGTAACTGCATAATGCCAGAGGTCACATAATCAAAACATTACAATTATGAACTTGGTTAAGCTTCACAGGATTGAAAAACTTTTACTTGCAAATGGCAATTTTAAGGCTTTGCCACTCCTATCGTCAGATCAACTATTAAAATATCCCGTTTACTTCGCTGCCTATATATTTGGCTTCACAAATGAAGCGATGCCGCTACATGCTATCTGCAATAATTTGCTTAGCAGATCCATTTACCGCACTGACGAACAATATCGTCGATGACAGTGTAATACTTGGTTTATGTCGCCACGTGACGTTTGGCGGTCACTTTAGAGTTTGTCTGGCCTCTGTGCACAGGGGTTGGCCTTCAGGCCACGCTCAGGCCCCGTTAGCCCTACCGTCTTCGGAATACATGTATTCAACCTCACTTATGCTTTCTTCCATCCTATGAGAAGCCTCGGGACGCTACAGACAGCACCTTGCATCTGTTTTCCTAGGGCCAGCGTTTTAATCCTTTACCCTGACATGAATCTGTTGTACATTAAGGCTCCAAAGCATGATCATGGACACAACTAAAGTCATACAGAAGTTCCGCCAGGAATATATACTAGAGTGTTTAAGCGTACCTATATAGGAAACAGGTGAGAAGTAATTTGGAACGCGAATCCCGTGCATGAGGACCGTGGGGAATCTCTCTCATTAGCTATTCGTTTCATCTGTTTTCCTACACATCAATGCCTAACAAATCAACTGCAACTAACCCCCCTTGAATTTCGTGGATCAAGGGCATGAGAGTAGGCAGACAGTCCCTACTCCGCCTTCTAAATGCCGCATTCAAGCAAAGTTTTACATATGTCCAGTTAAATTTTTTTGAGAGGGACAATAGCTCTTCTTGATAATCATTGGAGCTGGTAACTGGTGAGGAGGGCACTGATTGTGTGGCGACATTTGACCATAGGGATCGCCTAGGGCGTCATTTAATTGACTAGAGGGACATTGGAATTGCAGCCACACTCTCGTTATCATCTGAGACCTTTCAGGTGCTCTCTCAGGAGGTTACAGATTATGAGTAGTAATACGGAAGATAGGAGAAGTGTTGCCTAGAACGGGAAGTGAGCGGTCACGGCTTGTTTGTTCAGCACGGCATCCGGCATTAAATCCTGCATCCGACATACAATTTATAATTAAAACAACAGCTACTTGTAAGATAAGTGGTCATTTTGGTAGTCATCATGCTCTAGGACGAGGGATCTGGCCTTAAGGCCAAACTGAACCTCAAATTTTAATTTTATTTTTAAATACAAGTGTTCGACCATGCTTGAGGTCTTTTACAAAATTTGCACAATTAAAAGCCCTATTTTTATAGAAGTAAAATGTAGTGCGTGCGTGGTAATGGACAGCGTTATGCCATGTTTAGGTGGAGATCTTATGTATGGCTATCACTTTGGTATTCATCTATTCCTCGAAGGCGTAGCCTGACCTTCGATCCAAGCCAAAAACTGGAGAATACATGTACCCAGATCAACGTAACCCCTACTTCTACCAGTAAAAAGCCTCAAGACGCTGCAATGGCAGCAGAGGAAAGCAGACACGGCTATATTTAACTACTCATAGAATAGTATTCATAATTTTTTATATACATCCATGGAGCAAAGAAGGCACGTGTGCTGCCTGCGGGAGAATTTTTAGATGTATCACAACAGAAGGGTTGAGGACTATGCACCATTTGGCTTCATTTTGTCGTTGTGTTCTACGGACAAGTTTTAAACAACTGAAAGGAAACCGCTTTGCAATCCCTAAGAAAAGGTTTGTATTTCCCCTGTCTTTACTACTTTCGCGTTCCCTTTGTTAAACCTCTACTTTAGACTACTGTTACAACGCCTAGTCCTAGGGAGAATTGATGGTCAGCATATGCATGCCAGACCAGAACCTTATTCCTGGTACGGTTAAAACTGCTTTAAAGACCAAGTACCGTTCCTCAGTCAAATGATAGCTGATACTTTGAGCCCCTAGCTTGTGGGTGTATTTTTGCAGTAGCACCAGATAAGTTGTGAAAGGAAGTACGAGGGGCGCACCAGGAGGAACGCCAAGAACTTTGCTATATAGACGAGAGGACATTGTAACACTTCTTGATATCTAGCAACTAATTTAGTTTTTGCTTGCCCTTGTACACACGGGTTGGCCTTATAACCGAGCCAAGATTAATACATTTTTTTCCTAAAATCCATGTAATCAGCCTTACTTAACGTCTTGATCTACATTATGGGCAATCTTAAGGCTCTACAGATTTTGAAGCTTCCCAAGACTCCCCACCCGATAATAGAAGGCTTTAATTTGAGCTAAATAGCGCAATTCAGGAGGAGAAAAATTATCAAACCTGGGCATGACCGGTGTAATGCTTTGGTTATGTGACTACATGACGCTCGGCTGTCACTAAGATTAGTTTGGCCCTTGTACTCACGGGTTAGTCTACGAACCATGCCCAGGTCCAATCACTCTGCTCTCTTCGGAATGCATGCATCCAGCCTCGCTTTCTGCCCTCTTCCACCCTATGGGAAGTCTCGAGACGCTACAGCCCGTAGGTCAGCCCACGCATGCAAGGGCCAGACAAATATGGAAGTAACTGCCATGTGCTTATTGTTCACATGTACATTGTAATGCTTTATTTGTGTAACTACCGGATGTTTGGCGGTCATTTTAGAATTTGTCTGGTCCCCGTACATGTGGGTTGACCTTCGGGTCACGCTCAGCCCCTACTTATGCCTTCAATCACCCTATGGGAAACCTCGGTACGCTACGCACATAGCTTATGGACTAAGTTAGCATCCCTTATTATCGTTAATGTGCTAAAATATGTACTTAACTCACAATCAATTTTATTTTCCACTTGATATTTTTTTTCGACCCAACACTCAATGATTTTGTATATGAAATCTCAGTTTTAATAAATTCAGTTTAGAAAACCATTGATCTTTTGAGAGCAATGCTACACATAGTGAATAGATATATGCTGATCGGTTGTGAATGTGAACTCACAACAACGCTCTAAAATATACCATTGGATTTTTAAGCTCAACTTTCTTTGCATTGGCAACTGGTTGCACAAACTTTACTCCGGAAGTTAGTTGCTGATTTGGAAACTTTTTTCACAATTTAGCCTTCGGAAGTTTTTGACCTGCGGTTTCGCATGCTGCTGCCAACGTCATTGGTCAGTACAAAACGTGTATATATCAGTCTATTCATCGGGACAAGATTAGCGTGTACGGAGTTCGGCGTTGTTGAAGTTTTTCCAGTAAGTGTGTCCTGCTTTAATGTCATGCAAAGTCGCGCTTATTCATCGTAACTCATGTTCAATGAGGTTCCTCAGGGCTGGTTTCGACTACCTATGTGCATTTGCGTCTAGTGAATATGCCGAGTTATGAACCTTAACCAAATACTTTTATAAATTAATATATCTCGTCGGCGGTCACTGTTCAGATCTGCAAATAATAGAAGATTTGTCTGTTTGCAGTGGTAATGAATTCCTCGTGTAAGATTACTTGAGATAATTTATTTCGCATTTTCAATGCCTTTTGATTTGAAAGGCGTCCACTTCCAAGACCGGTCCTGCTCATTTTCTTTGTTATTCCCACTCCTAACTATGGGAACATCATGTACTCTTCATTTGCATTTTTGTAGCTTAGAATACGGCCTTAAAACACGCTATTTGAGCCCAAGATTATTTAACTTATTAGGATCTATCGTTCGGGATTTATTATTGGGATCGCCTTCCCTTTGATTTCTTGCAAGGGCTCTACATTTACCTCGGGTTTGTATCCATCATTGGGTGTACAGTTAAAACATTGTCGAGCTCTTTTTATTTCGCCGCCTCTCAATATCGTACAGGGCTCTTATTGGCCGTTGAAGCATTATCGGATCTCTATGTCAGATGAGATTTTCTGTTTTGGTGGTGTTTTCGGCGATTGCCCAAAGACGTAAATTACAAATGATTTACTCCTCATTAAATAAGTTAAAATACTCCTATATTTGAATGTAGCTGGTATCACAACAGTTCTCGCAGCTTTTTAATTCATAAAGATATTATGATCTGCGAGTTCAGAAATGACACTTGATTTGAAGCCCATGCTTTTTTTCTAGTAAACCAAATCTCACTATCTACACGATTGTAATTGGGAAATGAACACAGCGATGCTCCGAGATCTGCAGCGCGTCTCTCTTGATTTCGCTAGTCGGTCAGTGGATTCGTTGAGCCTGCTGCAGGGCTTCAGCCGCCGCGATTTCACGTTGCGCACGGAGTGGGCACAGTCAGTACAGCGCGTTATTGATTCCTGGTTCTTTGGTTTTGGAAGCCCTGCTGTGGCAGGATTTCTTGAATCCTACAGTCAGGATAGCAATGGGACCACTGTTGACACCTCCATGCACCGTAACATCCTGTCTCAGATACCTGACTTTGCGCGGGTGATTCAGACATGTCCGCTTAGAGATGTCCGTGACTTCTGTCACGCCATCATTGAGGACTTGAAGGTAAGCTCGTTTAGATCTCTATGACCTTAGAGGTTGTCCTAGGGCTGCCGTACACCTGGCTGTAATTCTCGACTTGTTGTGTGCCTAAATGCGAGGAAAGCCGGCAATATTCGAAAGCTGATTGATTTGATTACCAACTCCTCTCCCATTCCTTCCCGTCTAGCCTGTTTGCTTTCCCGAGTGGTTAATAACAGGATCAAAGCAAATGAGTTTGCCGCTCTGAACCGTTTAAAGTATAGTTTTACTTCCTATACCAGTGATACTTTTACATGTTTTGCCATTCATCCAGGAGTGTCCAAGTGGGAACGCTGCCATTCCCCTGCTTACACAACGCATTTTTTTCATTTCCTACGGGCTTTGCAGTGTGGTATACTTAGTTTTCCTTCAGCCGAGCAGCATTGTAGTCCATCATCTGCTGTAATTTGAGTCTGTTGGCATCTTACTTCGCGCTATTTTGCTCGCTCTTCACAAGTGATATCTTAGCTAGTGTTCCTGTCTTAGCTAAGAACTTAATTTTTTCGACGTCCAATCCATCGCGCTGCAATGGACCTGTCTAAATTTTCGAGCGAATCAGTTTATTTACAGCTTTTGGTTATTCTCGCCTTAGGCTCACCTGAATTAACGATTGTCAGAGCAAAAGTTTCATTGTTCCACTCTTACGATTTGTTAAACATCTTGCATAGATTTTTCGCCTTCCCAGTTTCCCCACACAGCCACTTTGTTCATGTAAATGCGGTATGTAAATAATGGGATCTTGAAGGTTTGCTTTTGCTTGATTGCTTATAGTGGCTTCAAAATTATAGGAATTTATTGTTCCTGATCTGCATCTACCTATAATCTGAGTTAAGCTCTCTGTTAAAAGCGAGATTTAATACCACCACTCTGGTTGTCTGTGTCTACTCCCATGAAATTCGCTGACACGCTGATGTCAAGCATTCAACTTTGGAACCGACCTGATGAAGTTAACTTGCGTAGAATTCGCCTTCTCGGCTAGCTCTTTCCTTTTCATTTCTCTATTTTCTCTTTAGAAAAAAAAGCATTTCATATTCGAAATACCCCTCCAACCCTCTCCGTCCTACTCCTTCTACATGGACGATCTGCCGCACCTTAGAATAATCTTTGATGAACCCTATGACGATGATCCCATGTTCTCCGTGAGTTATCATTGCATTTAGTGGATATAAGGTAGCTTCACTAATTTTACTCTAATCGCGCAGAATGGATATTTCCCCATTCCTTTGTTCACAACGTAGCTGCTTTTCAGTGCAGTTGTACTTGGCAAAGATGGCGCCACGGTAATCTTGTACATTTTGGTTTAATTCCCCTCATCTAGCTATAAAGACTAAACACACGCGTACACACTTTTTATTGTTTTTTTGCAGAAGTAGGAATTTATAACGGTTACTTCAATGCGTAAAAAGTGCAGTTCGTCATCTTTTGCTTCCTGTCATACACTTAATACTTCGCTCCCTCTGTTGCTTTTTTAATGCCATTTTTCATGGCCTAATTTGTGATCCACTCCAGGTATACAATAACTTCCTACCTAGTCTCTTTAATAGGACCTTGTCAAACTGAAATTCAGTTGCCATGCCTTTTGTTTTGTAGACCTACGTTCTCTTCTGTGAGTACTGGTATCGCTGGGGTCGACTGGACAACTTCGTCCAAATACTCGGTTGCCATCCAGAGTTTCTTGAGCCCTTTATCAAGGTTCATCAGTGTCTTTTCACTGGAGACCTCTCTCTACCCTATCCGGTGCGCTACTATCTGGCTATTTTGGTGAGTTTGGCTCTCAACATTACGTCCCCTTAAACATTTCAAAGATATCTCTTTTGCGATTCCATCTCTGCATTGCTGATACCTCGGCCCATTTATTTCGTTCCGGACTCGTGCGTTTTACGACACTAACGCTATATCAGGTGTTACACATGAACATCAATGGTTCGCTGGTCATGAGGGAAAGGCATCTCCTCTCGATACAATTATCTGATTCATCGGTGACTTACAGTATAACGATTTAGCCGGTTAAGTCATTTTACAATTGTGATGTCCAAACCGGGAGGGGGCTGACAAGGCGAAAAAAAATGCATGAGGAATGTGGGCATCACTAATCATCATGACTGTCATCATTGTTGTGTATCAGCTGGTTTTTTCCAAAGTACTCTCCTAGGAGGTGCGCATAACGACTAGGTTTTTCCTGTGACTTTGCTTAGACATGTTCATAACTGGAGGAGTCACTTCAAATCGTACGCATCGGTGGTTCCTCTGATCGAGACGGTCCATTTAAATGTGCATTTTGACAAGCAGTGAAGCTCCTCTGGTCTTGATGAGAATGTGGGCACATTTTTTACTGCCTTGTTTGCGGACCTGCCATCATAGTGGGTCTGCCACATGTCCAAATCGTCTCCATTTAAGTAGACTGTCAAACAATTTAAGGAAACAGCTTTACTGTCTGCGTGGTGCTCTGAAATCTGCGTCATGACAAGGTGGTAGCATGGTGGAGCTTATTACGAGAATAAATGGCTCTTTGTTCCTCCCCTTAGTTACGTTTTCTTTGCACCATTACCAAAGTTCACTACCAAGTTATTCATGCATCCATGTCTGCGGTATTAACATCAAATTTTGTATACCCACCTGATTTGGACTTTAACCTAATCCACTTCGTCAACCGCAAAGACACCAACCATCCTCCAAATAAGTCGATGGTAGTTTCTACCACACCACACGTCTAGTTTTTTTACTTCGCTGTCGGTGTCTATACCCCCGTCTAGCAGTAAGTCAGCTCTCCAATCTGAACCCGATGAAACATCGAAGATATGTGACTGTTTGGCTTGATTTTTTTTAATTTCCTGCCACATTTCACTGTTCATTCATTGCACTACTACATTCGCACTAGACTGAGGGGACTGGATTGTCATAAACCACTACTTTTCTCTCGTCTATCTTCAATTACTTACTCATCCACAGTCCTTTCATTGCAAGATTTCGAACTCCACGACATTTCTGCTAGCGGGTTGTTATTTGTGCGAATTTAGTTGTCATGGCTCGTGTATTCAACAATGAGTGAATCTCCTGTCAATCACTCTTCGTGAGCAATTTCGCCAAATTCAGTTCCAATGTTACCTAATTACTTGCCAAGTTTATGCTGCGTTTCTCGCAACATTGAAGTAGTGGCTCGTTTAGCTTTGCATTAGAGGTATTGCATTTTCTTGACGGCTCCTCTGTTGTACGTCTTCGTGGCTGCTTGATGCTTGAGTCATCACCAAGATCAACGGAGTCCGAATGTGCACCAGTAAAGCAAACAAAAAATTTTTTTGTGCACCGTCAGTAGGTGCTGTCGTCAATTAAGCTTCCACATCTTGTCTCCGTCTTGATGGCCTTTCGCGTCGTATTGCTGTCTCATCATCGCCAGAGCTCTGTTCCAGTTGGAGGACGTGCGTCTAGTTCTGCCGCGCAAGCGCCGTGACAACGCATTCGTTTGCTATAGCAACAGGGCTGACTGTGCTCGAGGGGCCCTCCGCCACACACGTGATGCATAGCATGGATGCAAGTAGATGGGATTAGTATCTCAGGCGGAGTGCACGCATGAACAAAGACGAAACAATGAGTCCTTTTGTTTACCCTATCTGAGGTGGTGACAAACCAACGTAGTGACCTTTTTTGCGTTGTTTTCATCGTAAAGGGGAGGAGGAGATATAGAGAGGGAGTATGGAGAGGAGGCGGCTGAGATTCACACAGTGAAACTACAAGACCTCATCCCAACGCTTTACAAACTGCTACTTGTACTTTTATTTCCGTCACTCAACCATACCGTCTGCATGCTTTCGTTCCCCTGTGAGTGCTTCATGTGTCCTTGGTCGGAATCAACTGGCTGCACAGCAGGTGGTGGAGGTTTTTGTTGATCTCCCTGGTCTGGGAAGCATTGATGTGCTGACGACGTCAGTGCATCAGTCTTGGTGCTGTAGTGTGTATTGGGGTGGAAACTCACAGGCTTCTGGAATTCCATTTACGCCTAGGCTGCGGCTGAACTGCGGTGTCCCCAACTCGTCTGCCTCTTTGTGCGCTACTTTCTGCAAGCCGGTGGCGAGGGCAGCTGGCTTGAGGGTCTCTCACATGCGCCATCTCGCTGGTTCCAATTGAAGCATCTTAACCACAACTTGGCTCATTCACCCTGGAAGATTACTTCTGTAAGTGAGATTTGTTTGCGTCTCGCGCTAGTTGTATTAATGGCAATGGTGATAATTAAATCACTTCGCCACTGCTGGTGTTTATGTGTGTTTGTGTGTATGTTTTGGCTAAAACTTGATCTGGACCCGAGAGAACAGCGTCACTGTAGTTGCGAAGTCCTTTGATAAATGCATTTATTAGAAGTAGTATAACTGAATGTGAAATCACATTTATTCAACTTCCCTCTGAACAAATAATTTCATCACCTTATCCTTCGAAGCGTAACAGGATAGTTTCCAAGTTTCCTTGGTTGTTTGTGCCTTGATCCATGGCTAATCAGGGAAATTAGGCAATTCGACAATCGTTATGCACTTTGATTTAATCGCCGTCTTGTGGTAATGGGTTTGGGATCACTGTACAATCTTATTCCATGTAGCTGTTCGGGACACCGTGTCGGACGCCTTTCTCACCTTGTGATTGTAGTGGATGTGCGTTCCCCATACCACTAATCACACTCATCATCACAAACGCCTCGTTTGCTCAGTTATCCCTCAGCCAAGCTGCACCTATTAATGACGTCCGATTTCCCTTTTCACCCTGTCAAATTTTGCAAATGCCAATGAAACTGATTCCAGGTCTCTTGATGCAATTAGTCCGTCACATGTATGACGGTGGTGGTGAATGTGTTGCGACACTGACATTACTTTGTTAATGGCTACGGATTGTTCTATTCTACCAATGCTATTGATCCGCCTTACAGGACGACATCTACCAGCTAACTCGTGGTGACGACGTAGTGGGTCGGATTGAGAAGCTTTCTCTCTCCGAACTGATGCATGCCGTTGCCATAGTAACGCATGTTCATGCACTGGCTTGCTTCGCGTTTGGGGTTGCTGTACGACCCGAGTTGGAGCACGTCTGCCCCTCGCCCTACCAGCCCTGCATCTATTCTGCAGCCACAGGTGCTACTGTCACCGACACTTCCTCCGCCTTCCCTACCCTTGGCCATGGAGATAAGACTACTGTACGTTCCTGGCTCTCTCCTTCTTTTCCTCCATCCTGTTTCATATATCCTATCGTCTTTCGTCGTGTCGACATGTTGATACAATCAGAACTGATGTGTCCTTTCACATAAATCTCGCCATTCTTTCATAAATTTGATTCCAATTCTATTTGCCCGCCTTTGATCGCCCCTCTCCAGAGGCGAACTAATAATGAACCACTTGATTCTGACTTCGAGGCCAACATATTTGACATTCGTGGCATATCAAGTCTTCCGCGAGACTTGAGTTGAATTTCGTAAAGACGTGAACTATCTAAAATTTACAATTTTTCTTGGGAATGGTTTTATAAAATCCAACGGAGAAACCAGGAGTGTGCAAGATTTTGCTACACTTTTAACGAAGATAAGGCTTCATTATTTTCTTCTTTTTTCTTTTTGTTTTGTTACAAACGAAACTAAATGGAATTATTTAATGGATTAAAGTTTTAAAGGGCTTTGAGAAATCATAGTGTTCTAGCGAAGACCCAGGGGCGGTTTTATTGCTACAAATTGGCACTGGTTTGCTTACTTCGTAGTAGGTAGAGCTGTGATTGCTCAACGACCAGGAAATTGTTGTCTATTGCAAAAGAATGAGGAGAAGTTGTCGGGAAGTTAAGACAATTTGAGTTTTTGTTGAAGTTACAGTAGCATGAAAGCTGTGCTCTCTACCAAAAGTCCAGTCTGTTGTCAAACGCAGTGTTATGCGAACTGTCAAATTGAAGCTGGTAGCAAACGTTTTAAATCAAAATAATTTTGATCTAGTGTCAAATCCTTTACCGGCAGTAAGTGAAGAGTGGAGGAATTGCCACACATCCTTTTCATTTGCAGACGAATTCCACTGGAGGGTCATTTGTTTAAATAGTACATACACAGACGGGACGACAGTCTGCTAGTGGTGAAATTCCTTCCTACTTGTGACGCGGCATTGCTATCCCAATGTCTCCCATTCACTCACATGTGCTTCCACTTTTTTCTCTTTTCGTGGATAGTTTCGGCTCTATAGACTTAGAGTTTTGTGTTCCCCTTTCACAGAAATGGCGCTTTTTTAGAAGTATTTGAGGTGCCGGTTATTCATTGTTTGTGATAATAAATTTATTCATTTGTGGAATGTTAGGACCAGGAGGTAAGAACAGGGAGGAAGGTGGAGGGGATGTAAAGGCAAGATCGTTAACCCTCGACCTTTGGGTAAACTGTGTTGCAAGTAGAGGTGAATTTACCCAAAGCCACTTTAACTGGAAGCAATTGAAGATGCCCTTTGAACTACTTTTGGAACAATGCGATATAAGTAATGAGATGAAACCCTGTTGATCGTTCCATATTTGTGTGTTTTGTGTTCCAGATGTGGATGAATGAGCAGCATTACAAGGATCGTCAAGCGGAGGCCTCGAAGCACCTCTTCAAGTTGCTTCAATCGGAACCCGACGATTGGGATGGTCGCGGAGGCGATGAGGTAGTGGCCGAGAATTTCCAGTCCTACGCCAAATCGACGTCAGAGCGTGAGTTCCTGTTAGTGAAGCGACTTCAGTCATCAACCTGGTGCGACTTTCGGATGAAACTTTTACAAGCTAAGGTTGATAAGTTTGTTGAATCTGGGATCTCAGTAAGTAATCGCGATAAGTGTTGAAACGAAATTTTGAATGTAGTTTGCACTGCGTAGAAAATGGGGACGTCACGAGGCGAACAGGAGGAGCAGACTTGTACGTTTACTCGAATTTCGACTTTTTAGTGAGCTTGGCAGCGTTATGTGAGAAGATTACGGCCTCGGACAATTTCAACTTGGAAAATCATCCAGTTGTTGCAAAGTTCCTCTCATTCCCGGGCAGCTCTTTTGTGGATTACTTGGGTTCGCCATTCCTTCTTTCGGTGAGTCGAACACCGCCAAAGGAAAATTGATTTTCTTCACTCCACTTATCCTGCTCTCTGGAGACGACCTCTCTTTCTATTCAGCTCTGTCCACAATCATCTTAACCCCTTACCCATATCCCTTGGG
>UYWX01020734.1:9252-20548 GCA_900622495.1 Hydatigera taeniaeformis | reverse complement strand
TGAATTGGTGTTTAAAAGGCAAAAGGTGGAAGTGGAAAAATTTTTGCCTTTACACACACACAAAAAAAAAATTAACTATCAAAATAAATGCACTATTTATTCATTCGCCAACTTAATCCTGATATAATTAAGTTTTGCAAAGAAGAGGATTTCTTTTCATCCTTCAGAGAGCGCTTGATTAATGACCTGCACAAAAGTGGGTTGATGCCGGTTTTCTCGGAAAAGCGTGTCACTCCTAACGAGCAAAAAAAAGAAGGTTAATGAGATTGGCATGCCTAAGCATTGGAGTGACATTTTTATTTTATACAAAAAAGTAAACATCCAATTATAGCCATCTTTAGCTATCCACTCAAGTCAAAGGTCAAGAGCTGCACGAGTAAAAAACAAAAAACCCTGCAATCGGCTTCAATTAGTCTCGGTTACATTTTCATGGACATTGAGGAGGCATTAAAACTGACTGACTTCTCTAGCATCCTCTTTCTCTCCTCAATTGACACATCATTCAGCTGTGCATGAAGAAAAATGAAGTGTAGTCAACACCTCCACGGCGGCATAACTGTCTGCACTCTTAACAAAACGCCAAAAGTCATTCATCTTTCAAGTAGGCAGGACGGGGCTAAACTCATTATGTGTATAATTTACCCTTTGAATGGAGTAACAGTCAAAGGAGGAGGGTAGACGTTTATGATCCCAAGTGTCCACATAACAATAACAACAGCACTTTGATAATAATTGCCAACATCCAGCCACATTGACACATTAGTTACTGACTCCTCTCTTGACGTTGTTTTCCCACCAGTGGCAGCACTGTCACGTGGTCGTCTCTCCTCTTAATTGCCGATTTGGAGGGAGTGTTGCCCACCTTCTCACTCGGATACTCACAACATTGATACAGTATGGCTCTTATTTTCAAGTAGACTCGCAAAGAAGCCCTCCAACCTCCTTTTTCCATTTCCCGTTGATACTGGTAGTGCCGATCTCTCGCCCTCCCTCTCCCCTTCTCCCAAGAGGAGGCGAAACTTTAGAACTTTCGTCTTCTTTTCTGGCGGTTCTATCGTACCAGTCACCACTCATCAACCTCATTCAAGTCATCTTGAGGGTAAAAAGGTGAGGGAAATGCGTTACTTCCTATCCTCATCACTGCTATGTACGCAATTAAGTCAAAACATCAACAAGCAGTATTTTTGACAAGTTAGGCAACGCATTACACCGTCCACTGATTGAAGGAGGGAGATTTTAATTGTCCCAGACCATTTTAAATTTTAGTATCGTTTAAAATGGCAAGCTGTGACACCGTTGTCATGGCATCAAAAAGAGGTTGACAATTGAAAAGAGATGGGAAGATGATACAATTTCAAATTGGTTCATGAGTGTTGAAGCGGAAGGAGTTCAATGTGACGACTGACTTTATCAGAGGCGTTGGAATAACTTGACATAACCATGAAATCCACCATTATGTTTTACAATACAGAATTAGAGTAGTACTTACAGTATAGCAATAAAAACGAGCGATTAAATGAAATGATCGAGGAGAGGACTGGTGATTAGGTTGCTGCTGTGATTGGTCAGTTGAGTTGGGTCTTAAAAAAAAAACGCTTGACTCAACAGACAGACTACAGGCTTTTCAAGTCAGAAGGAGACATCTCATGTTTACCAAGTCTGATGTTTTAGTTGCTATTTTTAAGTAAAGTGATGACAATTCGCATTCAATTAGCATTAATTGCCTGCCTCCTCCTCCTCCTCCTTTCAAAAGTCTGGACTTACTGATTGTCTTAAAGTTTACTGTTAGTAGATTTGCTTTACAGTTCAAAGACTTGGATCAGTGAGTGGGGAAACGGTGGTATACAACCAAACCCAACCCCAATCTCAATTTCCTCAAGTTCTGTGACTTCAGAGTTTTCATATTTGAAGACGGCTTCCACTAATGCCCATCCCTACTTGGCATCTTGATGCTCTGGAATTAACAGAATCAATCAGAGAGGGTTTCACACGTTTCAACGACACTCCAAGTCTCACCGCACACCTCCATCCGGCTGGGTTTCAGTGTATAGTTTGGGTCTCAATCAAGTAATGCCACATTATTCCACCTTAACACCTAAACTTGCACTCCACCTCTCCCTAATGCAAAGTATTACTCAATCAGAGTTGACAAATAAAGTCTCAAGAGGCATCAACAACGCCATTCCACCAGGGTTGGGCAAAAGGCGGTACACTTACTCTAGGCCAAAAGAAAAGCTTGCTGTATGTGTCAGTACTTCTACCATTATGAAACGGATGCAGTTTATGCGACTCAATTAACACAGGCTTGACGATGAGCCTTTTTATGAATAGAAGCAACCCACTACTTGGTGAGGGCAGCTAATGGCATTTAAGGGAATAGTCATATGACCATCCAAGATGGAGTTACTGTCAGGCCAGTGGTGTGAGTCGGAAAGGGATGAAGTAACATCTGCAATTTGGGTGCTGCCTTCCACCTCAAATACGGTAAGAGAAGAGAAAAGATAACCTTGAAGGTGACTTTCGTAGCACTTTCACCTGTACACAAACTTCGCAATTTTCCTTTTCGAGCACAAAATCACCCAATAGGTGGTGTTGACAAACCTTTCAGCACAGTGCCTGCTTAGGAAGTGGATTTGAGTTTTTGGATGTCGCATGAGATGACTAAGGTCAGATGTGGGGGAGAGACTCACTTGGTGAGTTCATGACCTAACTTTGCTCCCATTTCCTGTGTGGACAAGTGTATGCTAAGTCCTAACAGAGGACAGGCGTGCCTAATTGAAAGCCATTTCGCCTACCTTTACGCCTTGTTTACAAAAACAATCGAAAGGTACAAATGCACTAAGTCAACCGTCCTGCCGTAGTGATGTAAAAGTGTATGTTAAATGGAATCACAACAAGAGCATGCAAGGAAAAAATCGGCTTTAAATAAGGCGAAAGTGACTTGTCAAGTTTATTTGGACCAAAAAGTCACGTCTTTTTTTTGGCTTTTTGATGAAGAAGTCACATTTTTCAGCTACTGCATGGCCAAGTGTTGGGGTTCAGACTTTGAGGGGGCGCGTTGGTGATGCGAGGCTCGTATACCACTACCTCAGTCTCTTCTCGACTCACAAATCCACCTCAATCAAAGTTACTGTTGACACTTATGCCAATAAGCTTGTCAATGAGAGCAACTGGTAGAGCACAGTTCCATCATGCAGATGTGAAAGGAAGCGAGGAAATGGCGACTAAGAAGGAGGAGTTTGAATGCAAAGGCAATCAAGGAATTGTCAATTCACAAATAGCATTAGCAAGAGACTATTGCATTTCAGTACTTGCAAAATTCACCTTTATGTAGTAATTCGTTGTAATTTTATGTAAAAAAAGCTTCTATCTGTTTTATATCCAACTTAGTAAGATCTACTGACAATTTTGAGGGAGTGTGTGCAATCCGCGCACCATTTTTCCTCATCCTTTCACCAAAGCATGAATAGACGAGGCTACAAGTTGACAGGAAAGAAAACTGACCAACTCACAGTGTATGATCGAAGGTTTTATGGCTTCTGTTTTTCTTTTTTTTTTCTTTACTTGATACATTTGTGTGGACTGACTGAGAGTCTTGGTTGGTATGACGTTTAAAACTGAGGATGCATGAAGTAGTTGGAAGAATGAATTGCAAAACGAAACAATATTTTTGATCACCACACTCTTGACTACGCAGATCTCTTGCTCTTTCATGGATCACATGTCTCATCATCCTGATCTTTCAAGCTTTACGAGTGGTTCTGGTGACGTCGCTTCAAGAGACTGCAAATGTGTCAGTTCAGACCAAGACAGAGGGGCCAATGGAAGCACGTCAACTTGTGCCAAAAGAGATCCAAATTTGGAGAGCGATTCAATGCTAACTAGCAAAATGGTGTCCACTTGCCCACGTCTGCACAATCGAGTGTCTTCAAGAGGAGGCCTCAAACAGTCGAGGTGAGTGATGAGGGTAGACACAACCTGGCTGAAATGACTGAATTCACCTCCTACACATTCATCAGTGTTAGCATTGTTGAGAATACCATTCCATCAAAACTGTAGGTTACTTGTGTATGATACCGACGTGGTAATAAGAAGAGAATAATTTCTGCAACCACTGACCCCATCCCCAAAACTAAATGCAATCGTCACATTGTGCCCCTAAAATGAGCCTCAAATGAGAGAGGCTGTGCTTTTAGTGCCTGTATGGGAGGTAAGAAGTGATTAAAAGGTGAGATAAAGCTCTCTTCTAGTGCCATAATTAACTGTAAAAATGATATCTGATGCAGAACCAAAAAAAATAAATAAATAAAGGCGAAGCAATCCTCTTTCCCATGAATGCCTTCCTTCATCTCCCTAGTAAAATCGTACTCCCAAAAGGGCTGGAAAGTCTCCTATCTCTGCAGTAAATCTCACATGAGGTTTTGAATGGAGTTCCAGTTCCCTTTCCTTGGGGAAAAAAAAGACGTAAGCTACGCTAGTAGGCGCCAGAATTGCATCTATTTTTGTCCTCCTGGTGTCAAAGAAACCGAACATTTTGAGACAGTTGAATTACTGCCTTTTTGACACTGCATAAAAAGTCGATTTTAAGTAAAATAAGAAACACCTGCTTTGAGGAAGACGATTGTAAGGTCTCAATCCGCATTCCTGTAAGGGGATAGCAACATTTCACTCCTACCTTCCTCTCAGCTCGCCTCTTGGGAGTCGTGAATGAACGTCTCCTTGAAAACTCTTAGCGGTGTCTGAACAACTCTTAAGCCGAAAAGCGGCTTCTAGATTGTCGATTTTACTCAAACACCAACTCCACAAAAATCCCTCGAAATGAAGTTAATGCAAAGTCAATGCGTACCATCTTTTAGCCAAATAAAAAAGTACCTTAAAAAAGGTGATATAAGAAGAGTATAATTGACTTTCACTACTAATTTCACTCTCAACCACCTTGAAGGCAATTCGAGAGGACATTTTGAGAGGGGGAGAAAGAGTTACCTATTCATCTACCTTACCTACCACAAACACAAACAGTTTTCTTATTACTTCTCTCGGTGTTTAACTGGTATTTCTCGCCTCATTACCATAATACACCTGCCTCCTGACTAATTAGTCAGCCCTCCAAGCAGACTGAATGTGCAGGTAGGAGGAGTTGCTTGCCAGGCCAACCAAAGTAATTGAACTGTAGCCACCGCAATCCTGCACAGAGCCTAGTCAAATTGCTATGACACCTACTGTATTTAGGCCTTTTATTATTTATAAATTTCACTCCTGTAGTCAAATAAGATTTAGACGCCTTAGGAATTAACAAATTAGCATGATTGCCGAGCAATTTCAAAACTGTCCAATTTGAGGGACCATCAACGTGGGAAGGGGATTGTGTCCTACCGAATTGCAGGCCTGCATAACGTCAGAAACAAAACCAATCTTTAAAATTAGCTTCCTATCAATACCGGAAGTACTGTAACATAATTGCTCCTTCCTCAGTCTTCCCCACTCCACCTCATTCTCGCCCCTTACAGACAGTTAGTGAATAATGAAACGAGACTATGAGTCAAACGTATTAAAAAGGGAGTCACAACAAGTGGATGAGTAGGCGCATGTGAGTTTTAAAGGTTAAGCATTCTCATACCTGCACTCACCGGACTAGTAGGAAGGCCACAAAGGTGTGTGCATGTGTGCGTGTGTATGTGTACCTTTGACGCACTTTGACCTGTGTACGCACATCCGTGTAGAAGTGTGCGCGTGGACGCTTGGGCGCACGCAAGCACAATTTGTCCGCACGTTCGACCAGTAGCTAACCATAAAGCCCCATCCCAACTGCCCATCCGCCTGCCCCCCTTACCCACCCACCAGTCTGCTTACATGCGAAAAAGCGGGGCCAATGCCTTGGGCCTTGGGCAATAAAATTTTGCCTACCCATGGTTTGATTGAAGCGACGACAGGTCTCGAGCCCAATTCGGTGCGGTTTGAGTGGGAAAAGGCAGTAAACTAAAGCTCTATTCGACAATGTATTGTAGCAGCCTGTAATTTCTCAATCATGCAAATAAGTTTACGGGCGTACCGAATTCATCTCATGATCGAATATCCCGCAAACTAATACCTTTATATCTCAGAATAGCATGAATTTGCAGATACAAAGACGGCTGGTCAACCAATGCTGCTTCTGGGTCATCCGCAGCATTCTTAAGCTAGTGCAGCTGAAGCAACTAGTAGTAAATGCTTTTGGGAATGCCAAGAAAGTCCAGGACTGTCACACATTTGCTTACCTGAACACGATTCAAAATTCCAGTATTGCGACATGATTTTAGCTAAAAAGAGGTACTAAGAATGGACTAGCTTCCTTCGCATTTTCCATAACTACAAGCTATTTCTAGTGTTGTTTATACTAAATTGCAGCACACATTTACCATTGCCTATTTATTAAACACGACTCGAAAACGTGCAGAAAATCGACTGAAACTATGTTTTAGGTATTTAAGCAAAGGTAGTGTGCACCACACCCTAATGCACTTGTAAATACTTGATGCAACAATTACATAAGCACTTCCATTGCCAACGTAACAACTTAACTCTACTATACTACACTAACTTGAACGAATTAAACCGATTCAGATGCAACAGACCCAAGCCTTCCTACCACTTTCATTTCGCTTAAATTAACAATTATTAAAATTAATGGGGTTAAACGCTATTCTCGTCTCATTAGGAATAAAAGTTAAAAACACTAAATAAATCAGCACACCAAAAAAAAATAATTGCCGGTGATGCATACACTTCGGTAAAGGAAAACTTCCAATGCAAGCACGAATTTGTGTACATATCATCCAGATAAAAAATGAAAATTAAATCGCTAACTAGGCTAAAAGTTATGGCTTTGTCAAAAATACTGTTGACTTTACATAAACATGCAAGGTGGAAAAAGTCGTTGGAAAGCCTTGGGCGCCAAAAAGTTGTGTTTCCACTACATGAAAGTTCGTCTCTACAGATTACTAGCATGGGAATACGGTTGAGTTAGCGAAAATCAAGCATGTTTTCGGATGAGCAATATCTGCAGAAAGGACAGCTACTTGTTTGAAGTGTCTTGGTGGTAACAAAATGAAGTATTAAGCGATGCCGATTCGGTTAGCTTTGTAAAAATATTTTCATAGATATTTGATAAAAAAGGGAAAAAATGCAGAAATGTGCCAAATGAGATTTTTTAAGGTGTAGTAATGCTTCAGGATTCACTCACTTTTAACAACTCGATCATCCTCTGGATTTTTCGGAGGAGAATTCGACATTCTTGTCTAAAGCGTCGCCTTCCTGAATTGGGGATTGGTTTTTTCAAACAAGGCGACTTTACCGTCTAGGGTTGAGATCTAATATTTTAGCTAATACAAACCTCAAGGTCACTTACAACTAGTACAACTCTTTTCCTTTTTATGAGTAACGAGTAGCATAATGGTCAAATTTTTATGTAATGTGTCAACTTGAACTTTCAATATAAAATTTCTACAGTGCATGTCCAAAAGCTAATCTAGCGGAAAGTAAGTGCTACACTTTTCATATATAAAAGTAGGCGAATCTAAAAATTTACTACTTGCCAAAGGGAAGTCTTGCCAAATTACGGCGGATTAATTCCGCCACGCATAGCATTCGTCTTAATCATTAAGATTCGAGAAGAAGACGTGTTTTTAAATGACACATTGAGTGAAAAATATGTAATGCCTAAATGAAACAAATGTGAATGATGGTTTGCAAAGTAGAAGTAGTTTCTAAAATTCCAATCCCATCTACCGGTATACGTATCGAAGCGCTAGGTGATGTCCAAAACAGAGGGGTTTGGTTAAGCCATAAGATCTTGCTACTTTAATTTTTTGAAAACTAGACAAATGCTGTTAGTGAAGAGCTTTAACCTCCGAATCCATTCTTATAGTCCTACTCTAATAGAATACTTTTAAACCTTAAGGGGCGTTTTTTCTGTTATCTGAAGTACAACAGTCAAACAGTAAACGAACCCTGCAATTGTTTTCACATTCTGAACTAAATTTGCAAAAAGTTCTGTTGTGTGAAAACTATCGCAACATCTGCCACTCTTAAAACAGCATCCCACAACGTCAACCTCTGCTACTTACACATTTAAGTAGAACAAGTGTAAACTCAGTTTCTTTTACCGGCGTTAAATGCCTTTAAAAGTTGATTACGTACTGGTTTCTTTGGTCAGTGAGCTGTGCTATGCTGCGCTACTTAATGCTACGCAACAGTCGGACTTATAGTGCTTAATACTTTGATATAGTACCGCTCAAAATCTCACATGTTCAATAAGACCATGCAGACTTGATGCTAAATCACTAATACACGTTCTATAAAACTTCACATTTGCTAGTCAAATGCCCGGTAGTTCTTCCACCAAAAGAAAAGACGAACATTACCTCCTTTCTGTTTGAACGTCACTTCCAAACAGCTCACAGTCTCTTAATTTCCATACAACATTCTGTCACGTTGAGCGGTGACTGTTACAAGTATTGTCGAAGCATCATCCCCTTTTTACTTTCATGATGATGGAGTCAAATATTCGTTTAAAAGTAATTTGGCAGAAATGCTAAGCTCTATCGCATTTAGTGCTTCGGCTTTAGTCTTGTGCATGAGTCGTAACAGCCCTGAAACTGCATCCATTAACCGATGGGTAAATAAATGGTTTGCGTCATCAATTCATACCCCTGGTATTGGGCAGGAACTACTAAGGTAAAGGCAGTACATCCCTCAAGCTGAGTCGGACGATCCTCAACCCCTGGCATGCCGCCGAATCGCATGCGCACGCACCCAAGTCCGTACCCGCCTGTAGCATTGACAACACACGCATGTCAGTGCATTTCACACTTGCCTGCCTTTCTTCCCAATCGCCCAATAGGGATGCAGCATGACGTATTGAACGCTACTGGAGCGGCCAATCATAGGTCGCGAAGGCGGTGCACACGTGCATCAATGCCCAGTGGACGGTGTAGGATTGCGTGGTGCGTGAGTACGCGCGTGTGCGTGCACGTGTGCGTGCGTATATTCTTGTGGGACAGAGCGAGAGAGAGCCAGTCAAGCAGCCAGTCAGGTGGTGGGGAGTTTTCTGCTTTTCCCAGCCAGGCAAGATAAAGGCTAGCGAACGATCGTGTAGGAGAAAGTGAGCGAGGGAGAGCTAGTGAGAAAGTAGAGTGAAATTGAGTGGAGTGAAGCTAACTAGACCACAGGATTTCGGATTTAAGCACCGCCCCCTCCCATCACTCATCACCGCCATCAGTCGTCGAGGCCTTTTCAAAGCTCTCTTCTCTCTCGCCTTCACCTCATCATGGGATGTACGCTGTCCAAGGAGGAGCGTGACGCCTTAGAACAGAGTCGTAATATTGACAAGAAACTGAAGGAGGATGGCATGCAAGCCGCCAAGGATGTTAAACTTCTCCTCCTCGGTAAGTCGTTTCAACCCTTTTTAAGGTCAACTTTCCGTCTGACAATAGTCAATTTCATTTCCACAATGTGGCTGAGGCTTAAGACATCAAAGTTAAACGCCTTGAGTATACGTTAGACCGCTAGTTCTGTTAGTAATTCCTTTTTCTGAATGCTTCTCGATTCTGGCAACACTTGCACACTACCTCGTCAAGCAAAATCCTTACGCTAGCGATACCCTTATTCTCAAAACCATTTGGTTTCTCCATTAGATTTCGTCTTTACCAATGGATCGTATGCATTACCAATAAGTTGGAAGCTTAAGACTTCGAACCTGATGTGGCCTACTTTGTAATCTGCCCGCAAGCCCCTCAGTACCGCTGCACTAACCTCATCATTTTCACTTCAATGCGTTTCCTAAACGATGGACGTCACACACAGGGCACATGATCGACAGGCCAGGGGAGGAAGAACCAGTGTCACATAGCAAACACGCTGAGACGAACTTCTTGATCGTTTACTTAACTTCAGGTTCAATTTCCTGTTTGAAGTGTAGTTTGCATGTCCAATCTGCCGTCCTCGAAAGGGGCAAGCGTCCGCGCTCTTCCATCTGTGATACTTCGGAGTCCTTCTAGGCCTCCCCTGAGGGACATGAATACACCAAATGGCCTTGTTTTTGTGTGTGGAGTGGGATTACGTGTGGATGTGTGTGTGTGTGACGCAAATTGCTCCTACAACGGCTGGTAGGCGAGCCTACAGTTGTCTGCCCACATCATAATTATGGCTCGAAAATGCGTTTACTTGGAACACCACAACCCATCTCTCTCAAAATAAAATATACAATTTTTTTTTCATTACTGGATAAAAATTCGTTGGGAAAATTAGTGTTTCTTTTAAGAGTCCATCTTAATGGTCAAAGCCTGACTGACGTGTTCAAGTCTACCGATTTTGTTTCAGCATTTTTTTACTAAAGTGGTGCAATTTCGTACTGTACAAATGTATGCGATTTTTCCACCTTCCAAAAAAGCCTCACCTCGGTCTTTTTTCCTCTTATTCAAGGTGCCGGCGAGTCAGGCAAGAGTACCATTGTGAAACAGATGAAGTGAGTACCTTCCAAACCTTGTTCTTCCTTCCTCCCTCCCTTCCTCCGAGTGTACACCTTTGGATTGGCGTTCTGCGCATGCAGTTGTCGCCGAGGCATGTGGAGTAGGCAAAAGCGTAAACGCCAGTGCCCAGTGCTAGCGATTGTGGCGACTAATTGTTGTAACACACTGCGTTTAATGCATTCACGGATGGAATGGGATTTAGTGAGTGGGCGAGTGGATGGATGGATGGATGGATGGATGGGAGATTTGCGATAGCATCATTTTATAAGCCCTCCTCCAATTTGCCTCTTCTCGGTGATTTGCTGATCACTGCTGCACTTCACTGCGCTTCCACTCTAAGAACAGGCGAAAGTAGAACGATGGAACTTCCCAATATTGCATTGTTTATGGGAATTTTAAGTTAGTAGAATGGAAATGAATTTGACCTCTTCCACAAAATTCACTCTTTTTTGTGGTTGGTTAATGATGCGCCTGCGTGACCCGAGCACTCCAACGGGCAAGGCACAGGCAGTGGGAATTTTTCTCAAATTTGGCTTACTGAGACGTCATCAAATTCCCAATCATCTCCATTTCCAGGTTTGATGGTTGTCTAGTTGTTGGAATAGTGTCATAACTTGCTTTTTCCTTCTCCTTCCAATTCAGGGAACATTTTATTAACAAATTTTGTTTGGTAGGCTGAACAAAACGGTAAAAAGATCATTTTTGGAAGGAACAAGTTGGTTTTGTGCATAACGTGCACCTGGCTCGTCTGTCGGTGTTCTTGGAAGGGTGCTTCCTCGGTCAGATGGCTG